>ML793216.1:216632-254684 GCA_009831015.1 Picea engelmannii | reverse complement strand
TTTTACTACAATTTCAAACTGATACATATACATGAAGTTTGAAAAACCCAAAATTGCATACCTTGTCATGCATTGACTATATTGACCACTTACAACATGGCTCATTGCCACATGGAAATTCCCAAGTCCATGTATATATGTTAGGCCCAAAACCAAAACCAAAACCATACAACTCCTTTAAATTTTATGCAATTCAAAATTTTAAGCTTGACATACCTTGAATGCCAAAGTATGGGCAACAAAAATTCGATTTCACTAGGCATATAATCACATAGGAACACAAAATACCATTCCCTTTGCAAATAAATAATTTCGTGTATATCATGTTTAATGTTAGCATAATGCTGAGAATAGAATAGAGTTATATTTGCGATTCATTAGATATCATTTCTACCATGGTATGATGTCTTCACAAAACTGCCATACATCATAATTACTATCAATGCAAACAAGTATTTTTGCATATTCCTTTATTCATAAAATACCATATGAAATTTTGGAATAATTAAACCACTGATCTTAACACCATATCTAAAATGTTGCCTCAACTGAAACTGATGATATACCAAAATGTTGAGGGAAATGTAATGCTAGGAAATAATCACTCCATTATTTTCTCCTATGGGACCCCACCTATTAAAGTTATTAATATTTTTAATACACACACACACACACACACGACAGATTCACAATTATTTGTGAGCTTTTATAGTAGGTTAAGAATTATGAGTCAACATAAGGGTTATGAAAACGTGTAAAAATAGAAATCATTGAAAGAAAGTGAGTGTGTGAAAAATTGATTAGCAAAGATTGAATTGTGAAATAAGTCTCAGGTCATCTTGGCATTTTCGTGATAACATTTTTTTCTAGGAAGTTTGAGACCCTGAAATTTTGCAGAGACAGAGGAGAGATCTTGGTGTACATGTGGTAAACATATCAGATGTTGGTTCACTATAATTTCATATATATTCCCTATGGAAGTTAGGGTTCCTTAATCCTCCTGACATCAATTTCAAACATGTCATCTTGGCACTTTCGCTATAATTTTTTTTTGTGATGTTTTAGACTCTAAGATTTTTTAGAGACAGAGGAGATATCTTTGTGTACATGTGGTAAAACATATCAGATGTTGGTTCTCTATACTTTCGACAATATGCCCCATGGAAGTTAGGGTTCCTGAATTCTCCTGAAATCGGTTTCAAACAAGTCAGATTGGTACTTTCACTATAACTTATTTTTTGTGATGTTTCAGACCCTGATATTTTACAAAGATAGAGGAGAGATTTTGTTGTACATGTGGAAAAAATATTATATTCTATTTATCTACACTTTTGGATATATTCCCTATGGAATTTAGGGTTATTGAATGCTCCTTAAATCAGTTTCAAACAGACCATATTGGGACTTTTGCTATAAATTATTTTCTGGGATTTTTCAGACCCTGATATTTTGCAAAGATAGAGGAGAGATATTGGTGTACACATGGTAAAAACAAAATATACTATTTTTTTACCCTTTCGTAAATATTCTCTGTGGAAGTTAGGGTTCATGAATGCTCCTGAAATCAGTTTCAAACAAGTTAGCTTGGCAGTTTTTCTACAACTTATTTTCTGGAATGTTTCAAACCTTGATATTTTGCAAAGATAGAGGAGACATATAGAAGTAGCTCAGGTAAACTTTTCATAATCATATTTGAAAAATTGTATACGTGGCATGTTGTACAATTTTTTTATTGGGAAGAGGCACAAAACAACAAACTTTGGGAAAGTTTCCATTTGGAAATTCAAATTTTGGTCAGAACTTGTAAAGTTAGAAGTAGTGAGAAGACCTAGTGAAGGAAGAAGTAGTGAGTAGACATGGTAAAGGAAGAAGCAATGAATACACCTGGTGAAGGTAGAAATAGCAAGCAGACTCGGTGATGGTTGGTGCATGTAAGATATTGGTGTCTCTTGATAAGTTGGTGCTCAACGGTGGGGATTGTTGTCTCCAGTATATTGGTGTCTACAGAGATTTGTAAGAGATTGGTGTATCTTTCTAAGTTGGTGCTTACCAGTGGAGATTGGTGTCTCCAACAGATTGGTATCTATGAAGATCTGTAAAAGTAGGTTGGTGCCTACCAAGATTTTTACCAGTGAGGATTGGTGTCTCTAGTAGGATGGTGCCTACAAATATTTGTAACAATAGGTTGGTTCCTACAAATATTTGTAATAGTAGGTTGGTTCCTAAAAAGAATTATAAATAGAATTTTTGTGGTTTTCTCCCGAAAGGGTTTCCACATAAATCCTTTTTTTTTTTCCATTTTTTGTTGTTAATATGTGATCGTTTTCTTATGGTTTATGAATGTTTGAAAAAGTAAAACATTTTCTTGTATTGATTCATGCCCCTCCTCTTAGTATAAGTGTGTGATCAATACTAACCAGTCCTTAAACCCTACTAGAGAGGAATCTTACCCCATCATGGATCTTCATGGAATTATATCACTCCAAATGTAAATTTGTTTATTGTTCCTAAGAACCTAAGAGAGGTTTTCACTAATAATTGTAGTTGACGATCTGCATAATTTCCATTGGAATATGGAGGGGGGTAATATAAGAATCTAAGCCTTCTGTTATGAAAGTATTTTTCTCAAAGAACTTACTTCCACGAATCAAATTTTCTAGATATAAATTGACATAACATTATTTCTCCCAAGGAAAGATTCATGTTCACAGGATCCTTAATTTCTAGAACCCCCACTGAAATGAAGATCTAACTATATTCCACCTAATAAGTGACATTTTTAGAGTTTCCCATTCCTCCCTACCATAGGAATTTTCTTATTTATTTTCCCACTGTTTGCATGACCCTCACCAGTGCAATTAGAGGCAAGTCAAGAAATATTGGAAGGGTAGAGAGCACCAATATGATCAATATTACTATTCCTTGGAGATTAATCCATTGTGAACCCCAATTGGACATTTTCGTTTTCATCTTCTAAGGAGTTGGTGTCTAGTCTATTAATTTGGGAAAAGTGAGAGCAATGGGAATACACAAATACTTGAAGGTCCTACAATGGGGTATAAGTGTGAATTCAAAAACTTTTGCAATATTAAGGAGCATTTGGTGGTTTGTGTTCTAGCCATATATGTTGCTATTTGATTTGTTAATTTTCCTTCTTGAAATATCTAGATAAGAGTATGATAATTTTTTTTAATTTGAGTGTTATAATTACCAAATATCCTCTATAAACAAAGAATTGTCTGCATACTAAGAGTGGATGATGAACTTTACTCCTCTTACAATTATTACCCTTGGAAGAGTGCCACTCACCCACAATTTTAAGTATGTTTAATTTACTAAAAAAATATTATTTTTAATTATCAATACAACACACACATTGTTATAATTAGATTAATAAAGTTATTATTTTAATGTATATGCGGATAATTGTTTTTTTTACTTTCTTTTATAGAGTTGGAATTCATAAGGGAATATAGACATAATATCTTTGTATTTTTCTCATTGTTGTACAAATAACCAACTAATATATAAAATATAATCATTCAATTGATGTATATTGATTGTAATTTATAGTGATCAAGCTCATGATTCAAATGATTCATAATAATATGTTTGATAAAACCTTTCTCTTTATCTCACTACAAGGAAAAGGAAAAATACTTCTAGCAGAGGTTTTTATATAGGATTTAAGTGTTACAATATTGGACAAATTATCAAAAAAACATCCGCCAAAACCTCCACTATTAATAGGGACGTTTTAGTGAAGGTTTTAATACATTTTCACTATAACTACAAATAATGGGCAGCTGAAGGTTCTTGTGGAGGTGGTTTTTGGTGGACTTATATTGATAGTCCGCACCAATGCACCAATTATATATAATATATACCGATGCACTTCATCTTTATACACATCGGGGATTCCAAATATCTATACTAAGAATTGTTGTACACAACATGTTTTTGAAGCCTTGATGCGTAATTTAGATATATATACTAAGAATTGTTGTACCAATGGAGTGAATATAAGTTTTATGTAGGAAAAACTTTGGGGGATAAATTTCGCCCATGGGGTAATTTTGCTTGTTTTTCATAAATAAATAAATAAATAAATATATATATATATGTGTGTGTGTGTGTGTGTGTGTGTGTGTGTGTGTGTGTGAGAGAGAGAGAGAGAGAGAGAGAGAGAGAGAGAGAGATTCACCCAAATTTTATAGGGTAAAAGTATTTTAGACTAAAAATCGCCAAACTTTTCAAGAAACTATAAAAAATCCTTAGAAATTTGTTTTTTTTTACAAAAATATTGCCAAACATTTTATGGTTGGCATTTTAAGAATTAGTAATATTCGTCAAGGTTTCCACACTTTAAGATAATTATGGACCCTTAAAATTTTCCCTGGTTCTGTCACATGCTCAATATCCAGTGCAGGGGACAAAACACTAATTATCAACACACAAACTTATAAATTTGGTCCATGGGAAAATTTGGCAAACAACTTGAATTTCTCCACCCTTATCTAATCTAGACTCTAATTGAACTGTGTGGAGTATCCCACCATTGTGTCCAATACCACAAGATTTAGAGGGTGATACTAGATATTGTGAGAACTCTTCTTACTAAAATTTACTCAATAACATTGAATGCAACACAAAACTGAAACACTAAAATCTTTTTCCAATAGAAAATTCGCTCAAAATTATATTAATGTATAGTTTTTTTACATCTTCAATGTTCAATGACATGGATTTGATAAAACATGTTGGACTAGGCACTAAACAAACATGAAAGACTATCCAAATATAGCTTCCTTACCAACCTCCAAGGAAATATGCTTCATTGAGATATAAAATAAAAACAAAAAGTTCACTAAAATATACATTCAACATAATAAACAACATAAATTAACTAAGAGAAACTAAAAGGAAAAAAACTCTAACATCAAATGGTTAAGGCCAGTCTTTGTTTCTTGGCAATTGTAGATTTACAATTTAGTCTGGCTCCTTGGATCATTTACATTAATCTCACATGAAGTTTTACACAATATTCATTTTATTATTTGCCAAAGAACCCTTTTTAATTAGTTGTGCCCGAGTTTATAAATAGAGTGGGATTTATTGAGGTCATATGCAAGTACAAGCATCCTTAACTCTTCATCTCTTCATCAACTCTATCACTTCCTTTCCGTGTTTCATCTTTTCCAGGCATCATTCCAATGTACAGTTCCTTTTTTTTTCTTTTAATTTCTCAATGCTTACTTTGGGAGAATAAAATTATGTAGAGGCATGGTTGTTGGTAGATCAAACATGGGGCCCTTCACACTATCATCCAAATCTTGTATCTCGTCGTCAACTTCTTCAGCCATGGTCTTCACAAAGATTTCATAATTTTTTTGAGTGCTTTGATTTGAGCCATTAATTATTTGATATTTTTTTATGTTTTAATGTGGATCCTATTCAGATCAAAGAAGTTTTTTCTTCATTGTTTATTTACACATAAATACAACTCCATTCTTAGTCAACAATCTCACCATTTATTTTTGTAAATTCCTTTTATCATTAACTCTGAACGACCAACTCTAATTTCTATTACACACTCCTCAACTTAAACATGAAAATATCTTATCATTTTCAATGGTCTCTTTTTTTCAATACACATTCAAAATATAATTTCAAAATTAATACAAGTTTTTTTTACTTAGCATTTGTTTCAAAATTAATACAAGTTTTTTTACTTAGCATTTGAAATGTACTTAACTAAACTATGCCTAACATATGATCCAATTGTGTAATGTCTCATGAATTTCTATTCACCTTGCTTATGTTATATATCTAGAAAAATAGTACAAAATGACCAAGGACATATCTAGAAAAATAGCACAAAATGACCAAGGACTAGAAAATATTCATCATGTACTTACAAATTTTGAACAATTCTTCAAGAGGTATGCAAGAGGTCTCCAATGCTTTCTCCATCGACCATGATGACTGTGAGTCGAAAGATGCTACTTTGTACACAATCAATTTACTTTAATTAAAGGTTTCTTTGTTTATTATCAAATTGTAAGTTTTTCTCATAGTAAATCTCTTCAATCACTTCTTCTAACTTGTCAAGAGTTGGTTAATCTGATACTATGTCCTTTCAATTAGTCTTTCTAAAAAATTATTCTAAGCTCTGAACTTTGTAAGGTTGATTTCTATCATCTTCTATGATGTGGTGTAAACAATTCCCAGCTTAGTTTGGTTGACTCAATGTAGTTAATGTTACCATGTTTACAAAAATATCCTTTAATTATGATGTGGTGTAAACAATTCCCACCTTAGTTTGGTTGACTCAATGTAATTAGTATTACCTTGTTCACTAAAATATCTACCTTTCTTTAGAAAGGCACTTTATGTCAAAATGATATCTATAATATATTGTACTTTTTCTAATGTACAAGTCCAAAATTTTAAAAATGTATTTGCATATTTTTACTTTATATAGGTAATCACACGCCATCTTGGTATACTCTTTGTTCTTCTTCTCTAATTTACTTATTTTGTTGCTCAAAGTTTGCAACTTAGAAGTTGCACATTTGACTAGAATCTCCAACTTATGCCCTTTTTTCCTTTCCTCAAATATTTTGTTGTATGGGACTTTTTTTTTCCAAAAGAAACTTTTCACTTGTAATACATGGTTTTTTTTTAAACCAAAAAGATATAGTTCGAGCCCTTACAATAAAGATAGAGTCTGATCCCTTCATAGAAAAACTGGTCCTATATAATGATCCTTACAAAAGTAGTTGAAACCCATATAATATGGAAATAGATTTACCTATCTATTCCTATCACATCCGTTCTAGCAAGGCAACAAATAGGTTCTAAACCTTCAAACATAGGATGAAGAAAAATAGAAACAAGGACATGCAAAAATCATAACTAAAACACAGTGATACATTGAGGAGGACTCTCGAGTCCATATGTCCAATGTTGATACGTCAAAGTGCCAATTAGTTTTGATAGTGCATTTTTAGACAGATAATCTACCTCCACATTTAATTCTCTGTATATATGAGAAAAACTGATCTGATTGAATGTCTGAATGAGATCAGTGATCCTATATTTCCAACATTCCAGAGAAATGACTTGAAGCTATCCCTTTTTGTTTAACCAGTTGATTATGATCTTTGTGTCCCCCCTCACATGAATATCCAATATATTATGACGGGTATCCAGTAAAAGGGTGGCCCAGACACCAAGAAGTTTTGCCTTGGTATTAGATCCAGCTCCACAGTTGAAGTTCCAAGTAATCTTGTTGTTGTCAGAATGAATGATCAATCCGCCCACCCTGCATTGAATACTTGAAATTTGAGATGCTCTGTCAAACCATGCATTGTTTCCATCCATCTCAAGAAAAGGATAAATAAACCGAGGGGCATAGATCCTCTTTTCCTTTGCAATTTTCAGCTCGCCCAATATTTTGAAACAAACATTATTTAAGGAGACAATTGAATTTTAAAAAATCGCCCTATTGCAAGTAAGCCAAATAAACCAACAGACTAGAGCTGGGAGATCAGAAAGAGTGAAATCCAGCAATGCCCAATTCTCCAAGCAATCATGTAAGGTTGTGCCCGTCCACATCTTTCAGAGATTTAGGACTAGTGTAAGCTTGCGCCAAACCAGTTTGGTGAAAGTGCAGTTCAAAAATATGTGGGAGATAGATTCAGAATTGTTACAACAAAGAATGCAAATATCGGGTCCCTCCTAGCCTCGATGAAGTAGAATGTCCCAGGTCAAGATCTTGTCATTTGAAGCTAACCGTATGAAAAAAAATATTTTTAAAGAAAGAGACCAATGCCATAAATTTTTCCTCCACCCTGTGCATCTTTGGGTCCAGATCATGGAGGAAGTGGCATTGTAAACATTCTTAACAATCAAATGGCCAGATCGATCACTGCCAATCCAGTGAAGTGTGTCTTCCACTAAATTAAGATGAATCCCTATGCCAAGTAGTGCAGAGAAATATGACTTCCACTCCAGTGCAAGTTCCCCCGTGAGACCCAAATCAAAGCTAGATTTCCATTTTGTGCATAAAATGCAACAATCAGAGGTGTGTTGGGCCCTGAAAAGAAATAAAACTTTTATATCTCGAAGATAATTCAGTATTCCAGATGAAATAAAAGCTATGGACCCAAGGCCCAATATAGCATCCCTACCTATATGAATAGAATGTCCTGATCTGGGTTTCCAACAGAGCCAATGGTGAATAAAAGGAAGATTCTTTAAGAGATATCTCTAGATCAAAGAGGCTCTTGTGGGGAAAATATCTGAAAGTCTGAGCCAACTTGCAAGTGAAAAAGGAGTGATATATTTCCCATGTATAATATGATTCCAAATACCATCCATAGTCAACACTCACCAAAGAGTTTTTTTCGCCAAAGCTTGTTTGAAAAGTGCAAGATTACGGAGTCCCCAACCACCAACCGCTTTTGGTTTTGCAATAATATCCCATCGACAAAGATGAAGAGTTTGTTTTGAATTACCACCTGTCCAAAGAAAATAGTACATCATTTGTCTGATCTTATTCAATATAGAACAAGGAATAGTGTCAAGATCCATCCAATAGACTGCCTGGCCTTTCAGTATCAATTTTAAAAGTATGAATCTTCTGCCCAGAGTGAGCCAGAGATTGCACTAGTGTGCAATTCTTTTTTCAAATTTTATAAGAAACCAGTTCCAATCAGTCACTTTATAACAATTCGACTTAAGGAATTAGCCTAGATATCTCAGACCCCGCGAGATCACATGGAAGCCGAACGAAAATATGATATTAAAAATCTCAATGTCTGCTGCCAGTAATCCAGAATAGTGAAATGTGGATTTTGACTCATTAATCTGTAGTCCTGAAGCACGACATAAGAGGTGCATAATCGATTTGATTTCCTTCCATTCTCTAGGGTCTGCTTTTGTTGTGATGATGATGTCATCCACAAAGAATAAGTGCAGAACCTTAACCATTCTTGATACTTTAATACTAGTAATAATCCCCTCACGCTGATTCGACTTAAGAAGAATACTAAATCCTTCCAAGGACAAAATAAATAAGAGAGGGGAAAGTGGACATTCCTGTCGCATACCTCTTTCATTTGTAAAGACATATGTGGCTTCTCCATTAACCAAGATGATAATAGTCGCACTAGACACACACCCCATGATCCAATTTGTGAATGGAAGCCCGAAACTAGATTGCAACAATATCAACCTAAGATAGTCCTAGTTGATACAGTTTAAATCTTTTTTAAGGTCAAGCTTTAATATCAAAGCTTGTAACTTTTTTTGTTTTATGTTGTGCAACACCTCTTGTGTTGATCCAATAGCATCCAGTATCTGATGACCTTTGATGAAGCCCAAATTTTCCTCTGAGATAAGGCGTGACATGAACGGTTTAATTATGTTGGCCATAAGTTTTGTAATAAGATTGCAGCATATGTTACACAACACAATAGGCCTATAGTCATTGAAAGAGTTGGGATTATTTGATTTTGGAATCAAAGTCAGAAAAGTGGAGTTTAAAGCCCGATTAGCAATTCCTCTGAGTCTAGAATTTTCAACCAATTCCCAAAGGTCGTCACTAATCAGATCAAAAAAATGAAGATAGAATTCGACTGTCTAGCCATCTGGGATGAGACTTTTGTCCTTTTTAAAGGTGTTGAGAACCTTCCAATTCTCTTCTTTTGTACGAGGAGAAAAAATAAGTTCTGCCTCACGATCGCAGATGATATTTGGAAAGAGTCACGTAATAGATGCTTGATCAACAATGTTTGTAAGACCTTTATCTCGATAGGCACTTTTGTAATAATTGA
This sequence comes from Picea engelmannii, assembly GCA_009831015.1. Classification (NCBI taxonomy): domain Eukaryota; kingdom Viridiplantae; phylum Streptophyta; class Pinopsida; order Pinales; family Pinaceae; genus Picea; species Picea engelmannii. Next base: position 244,842 of record ML793216.1, on the reverse strand, counting down.
AAGATGTATCTAGAAGATTGTCTTGTCTAGTGATAGAACCAGCTCCATCCGATTCTAATTTCCAAATATGCTTATGATTCCTCCTTTGACTTGCAAATTTGTGAAAAAAAATTGTATTGTTGTCTCCACAATTGATCCAGATGGCTCTGCTTTTTTGACGCCAGTGAGATTCCTCAATCAGTAGAAGATTATTTTGTTCTATCTCAAGGTGTTTTATATGTTTTTCCATACTTATAGGATCATTTCCCTTTGCCTCAGAGATTTCCAGGATCAAAACTTGTATATTGTGTTCAAGCTGTGATAGTCGCTCCAATGTCTTTGATATCTGTAGACGGGCCCAACATTTCACTTTTGATTCTAAATATTTTAATTTACCAACAATATGTCTCTGCAGATACAACTCATTTTTATAGGATTGATCATACTAAACATGAGAGACCAGACTCTCAAAATCAGGGTTCCCCAACCAGATAGGATTAAACTTAAAAGGATAAGATGAGCGATGTGAGTAAGAATCAAACTATAGAATAATGGGGGCATGATCCAAGATGTAAGGATATGCAACCCAATTTCTATACCTGTTAGCTTGTTGAAGGAGATAATATGATAAGAAGAAGCAGTCCAGGTGCTTTGAAATACTCGATGTACCATACCTTCCATTTCTCCATCTGGGAACCACCTCGGCCGATAATAAGTCGACCAAATTGTGTTGTTGGAAAATATCACTGAACTGTGAAGTCATTGCATTAGTAGAGGTTGTGGTGCCCCAAATATTAGAAGACGATAAGGTGAATTTGAAGTCCCCAAGAATGAGATTAGGTTTCTCTAGAAGACCTGATGCCGAAACCTTTGACCATAAAGAAAGTTTATCAATACAAGGCCCATAAACGTTGAGGAGGTTGACCTGTCGCGTGTTGGCACAACAGGTGTCTGTCAATACAATGCCACCACAACATAAGAAAGGCTTTAGATAAAAAAATATAGGGTCCCAAGCCACAAGAAACCCACCTGATTTGCCCACAAAATTTACTGCACTAACAAACTAGTGTGGCTTTGGTCCACTGATAAAGGCATGGGAACGTTGTCCGTCCACTAGGGTTTCGTGTAGAAAAATGATACTTGGATGAATGTTATCAATCAATAATTGGAGAGAGGCCTTTTTTAGGGTGCCTCCAACCACATGAATGTTTAGGGATAAGAGTATCATGGGAATGACCTAACAAGGGATTTGATTCCTCTAAGCGCCCCAAGGTGAGTCAAATCAACAGGAGAAACAACTGAAAGAGTAACAGATGAGAAGGCTTTCCTCCGAGAACTGCGATTTTTTATTGGCGAGGTTTCAAGTGCTAAGCCTCGAGAGTAGGAGAAATCCTTTTTAGTAGAGTCTAAAGAAAAGTCACAATGGGATTCGAAGGTATATCTTGATGGTCGATAATGGGAGATTTACCTAAATATCTTGGTAGAGGGACCAGATGAAGCAATTCCACTGTAGGAGAATTTATGTGGGATATCCCATTATTGTCAACACCTTGTGTCGGGAAGGAGGAAAACAGTGAAGTAGTCCCAATTGGACTAGTGTTTATCATAGAAAGAGGGATAGAAGGAAGGTTAACCAATTCAGAGGGAAGGTTCGAAATGGAGTTTGTGAGGTCCCCACTAGTGTTATGTGGTGGGGAAGGAGACGGTTTTCAATAATCAGAGACAAAAGGGGAGTAGGAGAACAAGACTTGAAAGGCTCAAAAACCACAAAAGGTGATGAAGAGGGTGAGAAACTCGGAGTGGGTGTAATGGTTTGAGGGGGACCCATTCCCAGGATAGCAGAATCATCTAAGTGGTGTCTTTCCCAAAAAGTGAGAGTAAAATAAAGAGTAGGGAACAAATTTTTAAGCTTACCAGTGAGTGTGGAGGGAGGAAATGGTTGTAGTTCAGTAGTATCCATCAGGTCCTCGGTCCCCTCGTCCATAGTGCCTTCAAAACCCGGAGGATAGGAGTCTACCCCCCGAGAGTCATCCCTAGGAAGCTTGTGAAGGTACGATCCTTTAGATTCCTTCTCTTCAGGGGCTCATGTACAATAACGCCAAAGATGGCCCATTTGATGACATGAAGAACATTAGAAAGGAATACCAAGGTAGTCCAATTGCTGTGTCACCGAGCGCCCACGCCATAAAATTTCCAAGACATCTGGTAGACCAACATGAATATCCATCTCGACCATAATCCTCGCCAATTTCTTGTTTGAACTCTTTAACAATTTTGGGTCTAGGAAAATGAAGAACCCCAGTTCATTATCGATGGCCTCCAATGCCTTCTCAGTCTAGTATTGTAAGGGTAGTCCAGACAGAAGTACCCAAATATGTTGAAGGGTTAAAAGAAACCCGCCACCTTTTAAGCATGATACTACCTCTACCTATGGTCTAGAAGGTATCAAGTATAAGCTGTGAGTCCTTCGGTGTGTTAAAAATGAAGTTGAACCATCCAAAAGAAAGGGTAATAAGCTCTGACATGTATCCTAAAATAGGTAACCAATTGTCTAAAATCCATTCCGGTAGGGAATCGATGCTAAGAGCACAATAAGTAAACCTACCCACAAGTCTGCAAAGGGAGAGTTAGACACTTTCCTCTAAGCCCACATCTGAGCCCATGATTAGGTGTCATTTTCTCTTGTTAGGCTTCCACGGTCTTTTGTTCCCGGTGGTTTGGGTAGCCACGTCTTCAAAAAACGTGCTCTCTCTTGCATACCTTTGTAATGTCATTTATCAACATTCACGAGGGAAGAGACCAGTCCAGGTAACAGAGGATAAAACATATGAGTTACAGAGACATGCGAACATGGAGAAACGGATAGTGGAGGAGCTAAGGGTTCTGCCACCTTCAAAGTAGTGGTTAGGAGAGAAGACGTAGTAACATTGTGTACATCCAAAGGTGTGAAGTGACCGACACTCTTCCATAGGGCTTTGTCATCTGCACTCATAAGTGTGTTGACCTCAGCCTCCATTGGAAGGTGTTGGAAGGTCCCTCCAAAGGATTCCACCTCACATAGATCAAAGGAGGTGCAGGTTTCAAGGTATAAAACCTTATGAAGGAATTTAAGAATACACCAATACTGTCAAATTTGTAGGAAAGTGGTTAAGTTTACAGGCAGGTAGAGTATAGAGAGTGGCAGAGAATAATTTAAGGAGGAAGAAACGTCATTTCATGGAGCACCAAGTGGAGGGTTATAGAGTGTATGAGGTAGCGACAAAGGTGTATCCGACGAGCATAGTAGGCTCTCCAAAAAACTAATGTGGACATAGGGATCACCAAATCGTGTTTAGGCAGTAACTACTCCATAAATGTCGATCTCTGATTCCAATAAGAATCCACTACAATCAAATCACCATTAAAAACCGGGCTCCGAGCTCAAACCACCATTCCTCGATGTATGGTACTTAAAGGGACTCTATCATGATAAACAAATAATGATGAATATGCTCATGACCTTGGTTGGGAAAGTAAGTGTTTAAGTATACATTCTCTATATAAATAATATTATTAAACTTAGAATGGAAAGTTAACATTAGATATATGGTACATTTAGAGTTATTTAATTTTTATTTTGTAAAAAATACAATGAAGACATTATAAAATAATATATCTTTGGCCCAATTTTTCTATATATGCTTCATAACCATGTGATATTATTTCGTTAACGATCTATCATGTCTCTCATCATCACTTTTGTTTAGATGCAATTATTGAATTTATCCCTCTTTATGTGGATTTTGCAAGTGTTTAAATGCTTTAGGAGGTTTTTGAAGTTGAAATTAGCTAATTTCAAAAGAGAATCATTACCTATGTTTGAGTACTTGACATACAATTTGAATTTAGTCAAGACCTACTAAATAATCTATTTTTGGAGTGAAATGATTCTCATCAAATCTAAGAATTAGATTATGAAAAATATATCTTTCAAGTGCATAATGTGTCAAGTGATGTCTCATTTGAATGATTGCATGTATAAAGGCTAAGATTTCATAGGGAAAAAGGGGGAAAATAACAAACCCAAAAGTTAGAATCATTCTTAGATAAATCCCAAGGACACAATTCCCAAGAAATATGTGGTTCACTTTGACCCCAGTGCATCAACAAATATCCCAATCCATCCATCTAAAGAAATGGATATACCCGTGGATATGCATATTATCTTGACTGAAAATTTCTCAGAGGGGATGAATTGGTTGCAAGAATAAGCTACCTCATATCCAAAAAAGAAAACAATCCCTATGATCGATTTCAAGAAAGTTAGATAGTTAATTTTAGGAGAGAATACACCATCCTTGCACCATTCAACTAAGTATAAAGATGTAAAAAAGAAAAAGGAAAAAAAAAAAGATACACTTATGAATGTTCATGATTCCTAGTAAGGAAATGAAACATAAGTTATCATATATTTAGAAAGTGTTAAGAAAACATGTCAGAACATGGGCTTAACTAATATAGTTTTAGTTAGCTACATAAACTTTGTAAAAATGGTTAAAGTTTGAATATTTGACCTAAGATATGATTTAGTAGGATCAATGACTCAAACATGTTTATTGTATACGTAAATTTTATTTATGGATATGCTATCACTCCGTAAATTTCCCTGGTTGTGGAGGCAAGTCACAGAGGTAACCAAAAACCAAATTACAGGATGGAAGCTAGCCCTTCCAACCCAAAGGGGGCTCTCTCAAGAATGACAGGATATATAATCTGTACAATGGCTAGATCATTGATGAAGATAGGGTCGAAAATGGGATTTGGTTAGGAAAGAGGAAAAGGACCATTGGGCATGGAGTCAACCCCTAAAAACAAATGAGAACAATGATTGGTAGGTAGACCTTTCCAGAGGAACAAAGTCTAAATTAGGTGATGAAATTTCAGTTTTGAGTTTGGTTGTGTAGGGTGGAAGAGGAAAATAAACATATAATAGAATCAAAGCACCATGAAAGATGAATTATAACGAAGTTAAGAAGAGAAACATAGTTTAAATCACTTGATTCTAAAGCACCATTAGATGAATTCTAGACCCTTTAATTATCCAATTTAAACAGAAGAAAATGAAGATGAAAGTAAGGACACAAGAAGTACATACAAAGACTAGATCACAAGCTTCAGGACACCCCCATTAAAATTTTTTTCTTGGAAAGTTCTGGACTTTTGCATTTGTATTTCATTCAGATTCAGAAGAAGTTTTTTACAATATCAAGCAAAATGACTATACTTCTGCCAACACTCCCCCATTTTCACCTTCAAAGTGCTCACACACACACACACACACACACACACATATATATATCCTAAGGAGGTCGAAATCCATCTTTTCCAAAAATAGAGAGTTGTTACAATAGCTTAGGAAAGAATAGTGGCAAAAAATCTACTCATATCCTACTATCTAGGGTTTGTTTTTTGACCAGCTAAAAATGTGCCGACTGAAGAGAAAATCATGGGATCTGATAGGAGAGTATCCAAGTTTCAATATCCATATCAATTTTGGATCCACCTTGCTGATTTGGAGGACCATCAAGTCAAATTTCAAAGATTCTAGAACTCTGTCAGCAAATTTGGCTTGGCAAAATTATGGAAAATACGCCTCAAAGATCATTTCATATATTCCAAATAATAACACGTGTGTAAAAAATAAAAGAGGTTTTTGTTATTGGGTCCATTATTGACAAAAACCTCTTTTTTTTTTTTTTCAAAAATGCTTCTCCATATCCTCAGAATTTGCACCCAAAGATGATTAATAAAAAAGGAAAACATTAAATGCTAAAATATAGAAAACTGGACCGTAAAGATTCATTTGAATATCTCAAAATATGACACCTGTGTAAAAAAATGAGAGAGCATTTTGTTATTGAGATCATTCTTGACAAAAAAATCTCTGGGTTTTTCCAAACTCCTCTATAGTTGTTTTGAATGCGATCTTGAAGTTGACTGCAAAAACAGTCATTCCCGGAACTTACGTAGCACGCCCTACATACTTTGCGTAACACACTTGATTTTTCTTGAAACCTGTGCAACTTATGGTGGTAGAATCTTGTTGGAGACCTGTACTTATTTCAAAACCTGCATACCCATCACCTCCTGTATACCTTTCTATCCATGTGTGTTTACAGTACTTGCGTAGTGAGAACTCGCTACGCAAGTGAGCGAGAGCTCGCTACACAAGTGTTGTGCATGGCAGTTTCCTAGACAAAACGACAACTGCATTTAGGATGTGACTTTATGTTGTCATCCTTCTCTAAATCAAGGGTACAGGGAGTGTAAATTATTTTTTATAACACATCTTGAAGATGATAATATCCTCACTCCTCTCCATCATCATGTTCTTTGCATTTTCCCATAACGAACAAAAACGTCTAAAACATACTCAAAAACTTGAGATGACCCTTTTCCCCAAAAAGAATAAATTGTGAGGTTTCTTCATTCATATATCTGCTATCTCAGAAACAAGGTTCAGTTTATCTTTGCCTTCTTCATCAATTTTCATTTGTAACCTCAAGGACATGTTTGTCTTTCTCAGTGACAAATTTTGCCTTTTTAGATTCTGTACCAAAAACTCAGGTGGACAATTTACACAACAAAATAGGGGGGTTAGGTTTTTATTTGTTGAGCATTAATGGATTTCACTAAATGAGAGGCAAGATTTTTGAGAAGGTATGCTAGCATGGACAAAACGAGCCTTACTGGTTTTACATAGCAAAAACAAGTGAACAATGAATGCGTAGTGAAAACACCTGCAACAAAGTTTGTGTAGCGAGAGAGTTCTTTGAAGCTTTCTTTGAGAGGAAAATGGTTGATCAAAGGTCAAGGATGCATGCAAATGGACAAAAGGTGGAAAAGATGCATGCACAAGTTGATAGGGAGATATTTTGAAAGGGAAAGTACCCATTTTAGGTGATGAGACTTCCCAAGCTGTTTCAAGTAACTTGTGCAGAAAATTTGCACAACACACACATGTTTTCAGTTTCCAAGGTACAAATGACATGAGATGTGATCATTACCCTTTTTTTTTATCTCATCAGATGTGATGATGATCAATGATACCTTTGACATGACTTTCCTTCCTAGACTTATGACTCGACTTTGACATACCATTTTCCACTTTGTGACATTATTTCAAACTAGAAAATCAAGGACCTTTACAAATCCTTTGATATGATAGACTCTTATACCTTTTTAACAATTTCTTGTCTTTCATGATGTGTACTGATGCGTTATGAAATAGACACAAAAACCCTTTGACTCAGACCTATAACTTGACTCTTTTTTGACATGCATCTTATCCTTCATTTGATCAATGACCTAAGGCCTTTGAATCACCCCATGAAACAAAACAAACACACCCACACACACCGAGACTCAATTAGGAATTCCTTGATATTTTTAAGACCAAGGTATGCCTTTACAAACTGTAAACAAACTTGCAACTTTACTCAAAAATAAATATACTAACAAGATATATAATTATTTGTTTTTTTATTTTCCAAAATAAAAACATATAGTAAAGGTACATGACAATGAATAAGAACTTAAACTCATTTTTTCCCATTAAGTTATTATTATTACATACAAAGTATCACATGTATTCCACATTATATAAGATAACCTTGCTTCTCTTGATGCACAAAATTTGTTGTATGATGCCCATTGATGTCTCATTACCAATTCTTTCTTTTAATCGCATATGTTTTAATTAGGCTATTGAATTTGTTTAAATATATATAATGTATCATCTGCCATAGATGTATATCATCAAAGCTTATGCATTGTCAAATTTGAAGACGTTTTTTTTTCAACCCATTAACCATTTTTAACTTTAGATTTCAAATTGTGGTTTTTTTTAATCAATGTTATGATTAGTTATTCATAATCATAATTGAATATTTCTCATGTCCACTGACATTTTTCCTTAAAAACAATCTCATTTCTGAAAATTAAAAACCTTCTAAATGTTTTTTCCTATTTTATTATTTGAAAACCAAAATGGATTTGTCTTTTAAATTATTACCGACTTTCCACTTTAATGTCTCCCACGACTCCACTATACACCACCTTCTCTACCTTTTGACTTTGCATTAAATGTGAGTTGAACATTACGTAGACACTTTTTTTTCCGATTAAGTGACTATTTTCTATGATGTGGGGATTTATATGGGTGTATATAAAATATAATGATAAGCATATATTGGGTTAAAAAAAAACAAATCATTAGTATTTTTTAAACATTTCCAAAGAAACATTGGAAAAATCAAGTGATAGAAGTATAAAGTATTGGAGAGTGATCAAGGAAGTGAATATGATTAAGATATATATAATTTTTGAAATAATAAAGATACAAGGGGATAAACATTAGTTTCTTACACACTACAATATAATGGTGTAGAGAGCATATTAATAATGGAGATAGCTAGATTAAGGTTAAAAGCACATATTTTGGAAACCATTTTTTTTTTAGAAGTTCAAACAAAGTGTTTCCACTGAATACAAGTCATGCAAAGGTAGTCCATGGTATGACCTTTAAGGAGGCATGGTCAGGGAGAAAGCTAATAAATATTTTTAGATTTTTGTGTTGTTTGGTGTATGTTCACTTTCTAGATAAGATTAGACAAAAAATTGGGGGAGAAAAGTAGAAATTGTATATTAATTAGTTATAACATTGGATCGATTGCAATCAAGTTATTAGTAGCTAGAGATGTGATTTTTGATGAGAAGCCCCTACAATTGTAGTAGGAAAATTGTTAGAAAAATAAAACTTTGTTGGTGGAGGATGAACTAGAATCCATAAACCTTATAACATACATGGCAAGAAGAATAACAAAAGAAGAAAATCAAGAAGAAAAAGAAGAGAAAGTAGAATTGGAGTTAAAAGAGTAAAAAAAATAAGAACAAAACAATTCACATAAAAAGTTTTTAGCTCCTAGAAAGTCAGCCTCTCAAATCATTCTTTTCACCAAAGTTTGGTTATATTAGTTGTATTGGAAGGGTGACTAGTAGTCTTCAAGGTTCACTAAACCAATATTTTCATATTGAAAAGTGTCTTGGTTTGAGTTATATTAAGTCTAGGAGTGGGTCCTACATCCAAGAAGAGTCATTATTCCCCTCATTTTTCATATTTAATCATTATGAGACCTTGTCTAAATCAAATCTCCTCACCTCACAAGTTTGTAGCGTAAACTGCCTTTTTTACACTATTTGCGCTACAAACACTTATGTTTTCCATATGGACGAGTTTTGGTCAAAGATGATTTCTTCTTAAGATTTTTGAATGATGATTTATGGTCTAATTTGATGGTCATGATATTACATACATTTTTAAATCAAATTATCAACTTACATCTCTTAATGATGTACCTATTATATCATGATCTTCTTACTAGCTAGAATTTTGCTCTCGGATTTCTGAAAAAGCATTCTTGCTTCCTTCCTCATCACAACTGCTAATTTTGGTTCCAACAATATACAAAGAATGCATTTGGAGTGTCCTTATGAAGTTACAGGTTCATAATCTTTGCAAAAGTGTGTATTGGCATATGAGGATCCTAGCAAGCCATTAATTCACAATAATCTGCATACCATGTATATTTTGTTTTGTTACAGTAAGTTTTGATTGGTAAACAAGTCAACGGTGAATACAAATATGTTAGAGGTGTTGCAAAAGATTTTCCTCAAGGTACCAAAACATCATACATCCATGTATCAGTTTTCATAAAGGTTGTGTGCTTTTCTAATGCACTTGAGCTACATTTGAAATGGTAAACTCTTATTTCTTGCAAAGGAGGTATACGCGAGGTTTCATGGTAAGATTCAACTTTATTCAAGGTATTTGAATGTTTTATTATGTCATATGGTGTTAAGAGACCACTTCTAGCCTTTAAATCATGTAGGTGTCACTTTGTTTCCTCAATGGAAACATTCTAGGGATCAAATCCTAGATTGTAGGAATATGACTAGATTTTGGAAATCTATGTTTTCCTGTTTTAGTCATCTTTTTTGGCGATAGATTCCGATGAGATGGAAATGTATTTTTGGAAAGTGAGAGAGGTTTTTTACAATCACGAGCTCCTCTTCAAAAACCTCTCTCATGTTTCCAACATATTTTAGGATTTGGGAGATATGGGTGATGAGAGGAATATTTCCAAAAATTGTATACTCTGTTTTTTCTAGCCACCTCACAAATTCAAATTTGAGTTGGATATCTTCAACAAAACAAAGATAGGCGAAGAGGTTATGAGATCCATCTATTTTGTATATATATGAGCATGTAATATCTATATAAAGAGGACCAAATGGAGGATCTAAGGGGGGTTCAAGATTGAAGACTTTTAGACACTATATATTGTAAAAACCTTGATATATATTTTGGCATGAAAAACTTCTTTCAGTGATGTTGTCTAGACTTCTATTCTTCTTCATTTTTCTGTACTTGTGAGTTGAAAGTCATGTTCATTTCCTAGTTTACTTAATGATTGATGACTGTTATCTTATCTCTGCATTAGTAAAATGAGATCACAAAGCTTCTATTGGTTATTTTCAACCTTTCACATGTGTTTTCAATATATGTGATGTTGTTTCCATAGTTAGCATTCTCCATACACCTATATTTTGCAAACCCTCTGATCAATAGCTCTCAAAGGCCTTATCTTGTCTAAATATATTCAAATTATCTTTGAGTGAGGAAATGAGTGTGTGAATTATTCATCTTTGATCCAATCTTCAATACATTATTGAGCATTCTGATTAAGTTACCAGGCTCTCTTGATCTACAACTTGAAGAAACTCCTGGAGTGGTAACAAAAGCTAAATGGATTTATAAAACTATTAAGGATATAAAACCATATGAAATGAAATACAGAGAGAGTGGAACAAGTTCCACAACACCTTATCAAGTAAATCCTACTTTGACGAGAAGCCCCTACAATTGTAGTAGTAAAATGGTTAGAATAATAAAACTTTGTTGGTGAAAGATGAACTAGAAACCATAAACCTTATAACATACATGACAAGAAGAATAGAAAAAGAAAAAAATCAAGAAGAAAAAGAAGAGAAAGTAGAAATGGATTTAAAAGAAGAAAAACAAGAAGAACAAAGCAATTCACAAAAAAAGCTACATGGTTTTATAAAACTATTAAGGACACAAAACCATATGAAATGCAACATAGAGAGAGTGGAACAAGTTCCACAACACCTTATCAAGTAGATCAATTGTAAGCCTAACATATCCCTAAAAATGTTTAACAACTCAATCAAATTTCAAGATTCAATGCAGAAGGATCCAACTATCTTCTAATAGGTTGAATGACCATCCATGTGAACAAAATGTCCACATCATTACTCTCAACATCAACATCACAATCTTGTATCATGTGTATGCTTCAATTCCAATACATTGAACCATAATTATACCAAAGTCTACCATCTACAAACTATATTTTCCCATCTAGAAAATTTGATGACCATATGACATATTTGTTTTTGTTTAATATGCTTTCTACAGACTGTGGTTTCCCATCTGGAAAATATGATGCCCATCTGGCTTATTTGCTTTTGTTTTTGTTATCAAAACTTGTATTCTAACTACATTCTTCAATTCCCCCCTTTGTCAGTTGAAAGGAGAGACCACAAGTGGTTTTTGGTTGACCAAGAACCATCTTCAATTGATTCATGAACTCCCGATGAAGGTGTAGGAGATTTACATCATTGTACTCTGCCCTTTGAGTCTCAAGGGAGTACCATACTCATTTTACTATATGTTGCAAGACATGTCTTTACTCGAGATTGAATTATTCGGTAAGACTAAAATAATCACTAGGTTGTTGATGACCATTGCCAAGAATCAAGCCACCCATAGTGTACTTTTAATATTACATATTTATTCAATGTCAAACTTCTATTCTATAATGATTTGATTTTCAGCAATTATAACAAGGATGGAGATAAAAAAAAACTGACTCTCCATGTGACCAACTCGATTGGACTGTTGGAAGTTAACATTCTGATGCTTAAATGGAACAGGGGAAGTTAAATATTCTTGAAGGAATCCGACACTGATGAAGTGGATTCATTTGGAATAATTTGGAGTATGAAAATTTACTTCCTTATCATATCTGATGCATGTTTTGTGCTTATTATTCCTTATTTCTTCCCAAGGTCTAATGATAGGCTTGGAAAGAGAAAGTTGAACTTGTTTATGCACAAATCCATCCTCATATGCACTTATATCTGAAGTTGTCTCATTGAGTTTCTCCTTCACTGACTATTGATCAAAGTCATCATCATCATTATCATCATAGAGAGGGTTGTTTTGAATAAAAACTAGTTTGGAGCACTTCATCGAATATCGATTTTTTAGATCACTAATTTCATCATTCAATAGTTGGGATTGAGATTGTAGCAAATGGATCCTTGTTTGCATGAATCACTACTACATATGGGCGGATTATTCCATGAAATTTTTCCACGTTTCCATTATTTTCATGTTTTTTTAAATAGGGCAGTATTTTCGTCGATATTGCCACGAAATTTCATCGATATAGCGACGAATAGGTTTTTTAACTTGGTCGGGATTTTCGTCTCTATTTCCATGAAAGTTCGTCGCTATTGCCACAATTTGTTTTCCTATCTCATTGGTCGGTGTTAACGGCTAGTTGACTAGTTGATCTATATATACCTAACTTTAAGAGACTTTGTGACACAATTGCTATAGTTGTGACACTGTTTGTGGCTTTTGTTTGAGTTGTTTATTTTTTCCATCACCCACCGGTTGAAAAAATCCAATTCTTGATCTACATAGATCAGATTTTGAACTTTCAAGGTTAGCATGTTTTTTTTATTGATGTACTCATTTAACTTGTAAATTTTTGTTCAAATGTCGAAATTTCATGTAGCTTGTTTTTTCCTTGATAATATATTATATGTGTAGTACCATATTTCATGTCTTTGGTTTTTGGATCTAGTTAGTATATTCTATAGAAAAGGGTATGTGGATTCCATAATATTCTAGGTATATGGAATCCACATACCCTTTTCCCTTCAATTGTAGATAGAATGCCTCTCTCTTTTCATTGATAAAGATATGGAAGTTCTCTTGAAACTCAACCCTGATCGGTGAAATGATAGTAATTGATTGTCATTTTCTTCTCTCTTTTATTTTTAAGAACTAACAAAAAAATACCAACAAAGCTTGATTAAAGATTTGATACCACTTGTTACATCCCTAGTACCCAAATGGGATCACACTTGCATAAATTGAAAATAATATAACAGTGACAATAGTGGTTGGGATACTTGCACACCTAATGGTTAGCTAGCACTTACTAATTCAATTAAATGAAGGAAGAAATCTCCATGAATAAAATCTTGAAGTTGATTGTTAGATTGATAAATGATAAGTTATGGTATATATAATATAGGGAGGAAACTCATGTTTTTAACAATAAGATCCATAAAAACTAACCCTAAACTTATGTTAGGTATATATGTCGTTATTATATAAAGGAAACATTTGTACACATATGACTTTATTATAAATTTGTTATCTATGTTGTGATTAGGCACATAACAATCACTTTTAACTAACCACCTTCAAACCTATTAGATTATGGTTAGCCACCTTTAAATTTCTTGGCTTATGACTAAGCACCTTTAACAAATGAACTTATGATTATATACCATACTCTTCCAATAGAAATAAAGTCTATTTGTTTCAACTTTCTCAATAAAATCCACATACCCTTTTCTTATATGTGATGTTGTTTCTCTCAATTTTTTTATAATCACACACAATTCTAGATGTAGTGATTAACTTGAGTTTGTAGTTGACGTAACTTATTTATACACTATTAATAAGGAGCATCTAAAATATAAAAAATTCATGACAAAATCTATGATAACATGATGAAATCTACTAGTCAGACAATGAAAAATGAAAACATGCCAAAGTGTCTTAGAAAATAAAACTGTGACCATTGTAAGTAGCATAAAATTGTGACCATTGTATGTAGATGCAAATCAACATGTCATAATTTAAACCAACCCAACACAATTGTGGATGACAAGTGGTTGGCATTCTTTTTTCAGTTGTGAATTTCAAAGATTGCCATTTTGTCTACAAATCAACATAGAGGCTAGTGTATGGTGTTGAGTTATTCAAGTTTGAGAAATTTTGAACACTTTCGTTAAATGGTGTGTAATTATTTTCCGTGGTGATTCACTACACACTACTCTAAAGTACAAATTGAAGCATATCAATCTTAATAGTTAATCGATAATAAAAAAAAAACCATGTCAAAATGTCTTAGATGATTAATATTGTTTACAAATTGATGATTAATATTGTTTACATTGACTTATTGTTTAGAATTTTGTATATTTTTAGGTGAAGTTCTATTACTGATGTCAAATATTTTTCCACACACATATCGAGAAATATCTGTGATTATGAAAGAAATTGGAATGGACTATCAGGCTATTGATGCATGTCCTAATGATCATATCATATATTATGGAAAATATGCATAATAAAATGAATTCACACAATGTCAAATAAGTAGATATCAAACCGATAAAGCGTCAAAGAAGGTTCCATGCAAAGTCTTCGTTATATTCCGATAATTCCATGTTTCTAGTGGTTGTTCAGGTGCCAAAGTATAGTACAACTTATGGATTTCCATGCAAAGAACAGAAGTCGAGGTGATGTTCTTCGAATGCCAGGAGATGGTTCTGCATGGAAGTACATCGAATAAAAGTGGCCAATTTTTAAAGAAGAACCTCGTAATGTTATACTTTCGTTGGCAGCTGATGGTGTCAATCCATTTGGAGAGATTCATTCTATGTACTCAGTGTGGCCTGTTTTTGTTATAAACAATAATGTTCCTCCTTGGATGTCGATTAAGAGAGAGAACACAATGTTGGCAATGATTGTTCCAGGTATTTAATTATCTTTTATTTGCTTTAAAGTATGAAAAAATATTTCATTTTTTTGTTTCATGCATGGTAATTATTTATTTTTTATATAATGACATCTCGATAAGTATAATTAATCATGCAGTATGTTGAACCAATTAGGTAGGTACCAGGTTAAAGATATGAACGTATATATTGAGCCTCTTATCAATGAGTTGTTGAAGTTATGGGCTGGTGTCACTATGTATGACATATTTAGACCAATAGGGCAAAAACGATTTCAATTCCATGGAATACTATCATGGACAATTCATGATG
This sequence comes from Picea engelmannii, assembly GCA_009831015.1. Lineage (NCBI taxonomy): Eukaryota > Viridiplantae > Streptophyta > Pinopsida > Pinales > Pinaceae > Picea > Picea engelmannii. The sequence goes on along the minus strand of ML793216.1, from coordinate 229,599 downwards.
CTCTCGGGTTAATACATTTTTGTGGTATATTGTTACTTTATTTTGTGATTTAATATTATATATATTTATTGAAAATATCATGCATTATTTTAAATTGTAACTCTAATTTGACGCTACATTAATTTATATATCTTGTAGGTCTTCAAACAAAGGGCAAATTTCCATGCCTAGTTTGTGGTCCGAGGATAAAATCTCGTCGTTCAAGGAGTTTAGGAAAGGAAGTGTTTGATGAGTATAGACACTTTCTACCTAAGAACCATAGTTATTGAACTACATACAAAGAAAAATTCAATGGTAAAGGAGAAAATGGAAAAAAACCACGAAGAATGACACCTCGCCTATGGAAGTTGGAATATATTAGAAATCGTCAAGGTACGAAAATTATTTATGTATGACATATTATATAAATCTTTGGTTAATTTCATTTTGTCCCATTAATTAGTGTTAATTTCAATTTGTTGATGTTTCATGAATGTCCTTAAGGCACGAATGGGCTTCCACAAAGAATGAAAAGTTACCCGATGCAATTCAGTAGATTCCATACTACAAGCACCTGTAAATAGTTCATCTGTTTGATACAATTCATGTCGGGAAGAACATAACAAAATTGTTATGGATAATATTTGATGGAAGGACTGACAAAGAGAGAATTGGAAAGATTTGTTGTGACATCTAGGAAGCTAATCACGCATTGCAAAGTGTTATTACTAATTTTAATGGTGATGTTCATGAACATAATACTAGTCTTCCTTGGTTATTGACGGATCAATAGAGAAATATTGTAAAAGAGGTCATTCGAAAAATTAGGTTTTCGACAGGGTTTTCGTCGAACATACAAAATATCTTAACGAAAAAAGGTGATTTTGGTGGGGTTAAAACACATGACTGGCATACATTCATTAAGGTAATTAGTAGGTTATAATATATTTCCTTATTGGTACGCATTTTTGGGAAACAAATAATAATTATTTGTTTTTTGTTACAGTATGTTCTACCTTTATCTCTCCTAGACGACTTTAACAACAACATAAAACAAATTATTTATGTACTTGGAAAATATATGAGGTAAGTATTGTTTTATAAGGAAAATGTACTTCTTATGTGATTTGTAGCGGAACTTATTGACATATTATGTTTTATATGAAAATTTATGTATGCCTTGATATTATTTTATTGCATCGACATTTGTAGGTGGCTATGTGGTGCCGACCCCCAACCCTTAGGCTGAGATCCCCACAGGATCGTTTTAATTCTCCTCTGAGTCGGATTGACTCTTCAATTTCCCTACAGGAAATTCTCACACACACAAGAGTGTATCCACAGGTCCTTCCTAAAAAACCCACCTTGTCCACCTTAACTCCTGGTGCGAGCCTTACACTTCCATACGACCACGACCTAGTCCTTACGCAAACGCCTTTCACAACTCGCCTGTTCACAGGTCGAAGACCCTCGACTTTTCTTCACCAAACGTCGATACTTGACATGCGATGGGATATGGCTCCTCCTTGTTAGTGCCCCCCACGCGTAACCGCCAGCTAGAGCTAAGTACTAACCTCACTCGCAACTCACAAGTTCACGAGTTGAAGGGTTGAACCTCCAGGCCCTTCTTGTACGAGACTCCGAGACGCAAAAGTCAGAGAAGATTTGACTCCTTCAGTACTTCTCGCGGCTCGCAACTTCGCGAGTTGGATTGTTGAGCCTTTGTGCTCCTTTCTTATGAGAACCTAAAGCATGAGAAGTCAACAGGGTGTTGACCCCCTCCCAGGCGATGAGTGTCCACCTGTCAACCACGCGGTCCCCACTTGATGGATGTGCCACGTGTTCACCAGAGACCTCGACCCTCACCCTTCATGACTTCTGCAGTTGAAACTGATTCCTCCCAACCTTTGAAACCCCGATACGCGATATAGCGAAGAGGTTCCGATCCAACGGTTATTCCTACTTGTCGCTACTTGGGAGTTCGCGCAACCAAAGGATTTGGTCTGCCCTCCGAATTCATGAACCCTGAGTTCTAAAGAATGATCCAACGGCCTGAACCGACCACGATCGATGGTCTTCGTTGATTCTTGACACTAGAGTGGTGGGTTTGTCCAACTCCTAACCACCCTGTAGCTTTACTGTATCCTACGTTCCTCGCAACTTTGTGAATTCTCCACTGAGAATTCTGACCGTTCGATTCCTTCCTCTAAATCTCTGGCTCAAATTGACTCGGCGTTCTTTCTCTGGGACTTAACTTTTGTGCGATGATTCAGCTCCTCGTCTTCCTTTGAATACTTCAAAGGTGTTGACCCTCCTGAGCTTTCTATTGCAACCTCAAGTCTCGAAAGGACTCCTAAACACACTCTTTGCAGAAATCTTTCAAATACTTATGTGTATTTGATTCTTCGACTTTGTGCACTCTCGGTAACAGCAGTCTTCCACTCTTCAACCTTAGTTGATAAATTCTAAGGCTTCAACTAGCCTGTGCACACCTTGCACGGCTTTTGTGCTTCACCTGCACTTCTGCTGGAATGAGAACAATGGTATCCCTCCTGAGCTTTCTGAGATAGACTCAGAACCCTTGTCAACGCACACCTTGTAGACGTTTCACTGCACTCCTTGCAGGAACTTCTCTCAAGAAGAGAAACAATTGAAACTCATTCTCTTTCTCTCTCAGACTTCATACATTCAACACAACATAGCATCATAACAAATGCATAACAGAGAGAATAAAACAACTGTAAGCATACCATTCAACATATGTAAATAGTAAGCATCATAACACCATGAAAGTTGAGTCAAAGCTTCATATATTAACTCAAGTGCTCCTGTACATGGATTATTCTCTACAACTCTCTTCTTCTGCTCTGCACTAATGATCTAATCATAGAATAATACAAAGGCGAGGGTGTCTATATCTGTTTTCTAACCTACACTCCTAAAACTGTCTAATCTATTAATTCAAAGCTACCTACTTTCATTTATCAGACTTAATATCTACTAAATCCGACAGATGAGAGAAAATCACTCAAGATTTGTTTACAACATGTAAGTATGCTTCCATTAACTACTAAATTAATATCCTCTCATTAATTTCTTCAAAACATTTCAACATGTGAAAAATGTGTGCTGCTCTTTTCCAACTATCTTCCACCTTTTATGGTTGCCTAGTTGGCTGCTTACGATGCTCCTGCATCATACTCTCTCGCTTGAAAATTTTCATGAACTCCTATTCATGAGCTCTTGCATGGTATGTCCATGCCTATGAATTTATGCTTCGTCTTCCCAAATGGCATCTTCAACTAGGTGTCTCTTCCATTTGACCAAGTATTCAAAATACTCTTTCCTCCTGGTCTTCTTGCTAATCCTCTTGCCAATTATATTTTCCATTTGTGGCTTTTCAGCTACAGGCATCTGTTTGGTCCACTAAACTTCTTTTTTTTCTTCCTCTGCTCCTTCTTCTTCATCTCTGTAAATGTACAAATCTGCTACATTGAATATCGGTGAGATTCTGATCCCATCGGGTAATTCAATCTCATATGCGTTTGCCCCAAATTTCCTTATGACCTTGCACGGTCCAATATTTTTCATCTTCAGTTTATTATATGTTCCCCTTGGGAACCTTTCCTTCCTCAGATGTGTAAGAATCAGATCACCGACTTCAAATTGAAGTTCTCACCTGTGTTGATATTCTCTCTGCTTGTATTCTTGACTTGAACTCTGCAATCGCTTCTTAATTCGGTTGTGAAGCTCCTTCATTCCTTCTGCAAAGTCTTTTGCACTAGCACTCATGAATTCATCTTGTTCCAAATCTTTCAATTCAGAAACTCCCCTTGGTTGCATTCCATATACAATCTGGAATGGACTCTGTCCTATTCTTCTGTTGAGAGAATCATTGTAAGCAAATTATTCCTGTGGCAGAATCTGATCCCACTGATTGTGGTGTTCAATCACTAAGCTCCTTAGCAAATCTCCCAAGCTTCTATTCACAACTTTTGTCTGTCCATCCATTTGAGGACGATATGTTGAGCTAAAAGACAAACTTGTCCCCAGCTTTTTCCATAAGGTCCTCCAGAAATTCCCTATGATCTTGGTATCTCGATCAGACATGATACTCCTTGGCAAGCCGTGAAGTTTGATGACTTCCTTGAAAAAGGTTTGCAATATGAGTTGTGTCGCTGGTTTTCTGGCATGGTATGAAATGTTCCATATTGTAAAATCTCTCGACTGCCACAAAGATTGAATCACATCCTCTTTGTGTTCTTGGCAGTCCCAATATGAAATCCATGCCCACTGCGTCCCACGGCCTTTCTGGTATGGGTAATGGTTGATATAACCCCGTGTTCTTCCTTTTCACTTTTGTGTGATGACAAACCCTGCATCTGTCCACAAATTTCTTAAAATCTGTCCTCATCCCTGGCCAAAAATATGAGCCATTCAACTTTAAGAACATCTTATCATGACCGAAGTGTCCGACCAATCCTCCATTGTGTTTTTCCTTCAGCAGGTTCTCCCTCATGGAGCATTTTGGAATACATAGTTGATTGCCCCGGAATAATAACCCATCCTGGATCATATACTTGGTCCATTGGCTTCTGTCCCTGAGAACTGGATTCTCATATGCCTCATATGCCTCCTTAAAATATGGGTCATCCCTATACATTTCTTTGAGGTTATCAAAACCCAAAGTCTTGATTCTGAATTCCTGCGTAAGAAAACATTTCTTTCTCAAAGCATCAACAACTTTGTTAGAAGTTCCAAAAATATGCTTAGTTACAAAAGTAAAATTCTGCTTAGGTTCAACTTCTCCTGTTGAGTCATGAATTGCAAAGCGTGATTATCACTGTACAAAACAAACTATTTAGGAACCAAATAATGTCTCCATTTCTTCAGCGCTTGTATGACTGCATGGAATTCTTTGTCATATGTTGAGTACTTGATCTTCGCTTCATTCAGTTTTTCACTGAAGTATGTGATCGGCCTATCGTCTTGGCTCAAGACTGCTCCAATTGAAAATCCACTCGCGTCACACTTGACCTAGAATGTCTTGCTAAAATTTGACAAAACTAGAATTGGTTGTTCTGTGATCTTATTCTTCAGCAGATTGAAACTCTTCTTTGCTTCTTCTGTCCAGTGAAAAGATTTGTGTCTTTTCTTCATCGTGTCCATCATTGGTGCACTAATTCCACTGAAGTTTTGAATGAATTTCCTGTAGAAACTTTCCAAACCATGGAAGCTTCGAACTTCAAACACGCTCTTCGGCGATGGCCAATTCTTAATTGCATCTACCTTTTTGGGATCCATCTTCAACTCATTCGCAGAGATAACAAAACCCAAATAAATGAGTTACGTCCTCATAAATGATGATTTATTCATATAAATCAACAATTTCTCTTACTGCAATCTCCTCATCACTGTAGCTAAATGCCTTAAGTGCTCTGCTTTTGTCTTGCTGAAAATTAATATATCATCAAGATATACAATGACAAATTTCTCTATGAAATCCTTCAGGACTTCGTTCATTAATCTCATGAAAGTACTGGGTGCATTTGTTAATCCAAATGGCATGAAAATCCATTCATACAGCCCCTCATTCATCATGAATGTTGTCTTCCATTCATCACCTTCTCTCATTCTAATCTGATGATATCCACTTTTCAAATCAATCTTTGAAAAAAATCTTACTCCACTCAAGCAATCCATCAAGTCGTCCATCCTTGGTAATGGAAATCTTTATCTGATGGTAATATTATTGATCACCCTTGAGTCTGTACACATTCTCCAGCCTCCATTTTTCTTTGGGTTGAGCACTGTTGGAACAACACATGGACTCAAGCTCTCTCAAATCAATCCTTTGTCCATTAAGTCCTGGACCTGTCTTTTAATTTCTTCATTTTCCTACGGCGTCAACCTATACGTGGCTTTGTTCGGTAAGCTGGCTCTAGGTATAAGGTCGATATGAGGGCTTATACTTCTGATAGGTGGCAACGAATAAGGTAGTTCATCCACTACTATATCAGCAAACTCTTCAAGCAACTCCTGAATTTCTTCTGGTAAATCATCTATCCTTGTACTGGTCAAAACAATTATGGGCTTCCTAACCACAATACATTGTGTGTCTTCCTTCTTCTTAACCTCCTTAAGAAGTTCCTTCCCACTCATGAGAAGTACATTTTTTCTCATCTATGTTTTCACCTCTTGGTTTTTAATCGGCAGCAACATGTGCATCCTCCCATTCTTCTCCAGGGTGTACGTGTTCTTTCTCCCATCATGAATCACGTTCCTATCATATTTCCATGGTCTACATAGAAATAGATGAAAAACATCCATGGGAATGACATCACATAATATTTCATCTTTATATCCCCCTATTTTAAATTCAACTAAACACTGTTTAGTGACATTAACCTGATGTCCTTTTTGTAGCCACAAAACTCTGTATGGGCTTGGATGTAGAACAGTCTCCAGCTCTAGCTTTTCTACCATCTCTGTAGATACGAGATTGTCTGTGTTACCGCTGTCCACTATGACTTTTCATACTCTATCTTTAGTTTTGCAAGCATTCTGAAACAGACTGTTTCTTTAGGCTGGGTTCTTTGCCTCCTTCTCTAGCTTCAAGAGAACTTTCCTCGTCATCAAAGATCTTCCGCCCTTAGCATATTCTACCTCAACATTCCATCCTTGAGCTTCGGCAATGTGAGTTTCACCACCATCTTTTTTCTTATCCGGACACTCATAGGATTTATGTCCGATCTTTCCACAGACAAAGCATTTTACTTCACTGCCTGTGCCTCTTCCTCTTCCTCTGGCTCGAGGAAAAGTATTTCTATCAGCATAATTCCCTCTTTGTGAGCTTCCTCCTCTCTCATGTTGAGTTTGAGGTTTCTTCCCCTCTTCTTTAGATTTCTGAGTTCTGTCTTGGGCAATTGTTTTGCCTCTGTCTTGACTTCTACCTTGGCCTCTTTGACCTTGTTTTCGGCTCAGCTTCTCTTCAGCTTTCAAATCTATCTGATAAGCATATTCCACATTTAGAATGATCATCATGCTCATCTCATATTGAATGCCATACCACAGACCATTCATGTATCTGGCAACTTTTTCATCATCGTTTTCCCGATAACCTGCCCTGATGTTTATCTTGTAGAACTCTTCAGTGTATTCCTTCACTGACATCAGCATCTGTCTCAAATTTTGCATCCTCTGAAACAAATTGATTTGATAATCCTTGGGTATAAATTTGGCTTTCATATTTGCAACCATTCTATCCCAGCTCTTGACTTTCTGCTTGCCTTTGCAGCGTCTGTCAGCCTGCAGTTCATCCCACCATAGTGTTGCATGCCCTTTAAGTCTAGTAATGACATGTTTGACTTTCTTGTCTTCCTCAACATCCTCATAGTCAAAGTATTTATCTAGAGCTCTAATACAATCAAGAAGCTCTTCAACATCCAGGTTTCCCTCATACATGGGAATCTCCATCTTTGCTCTGGCACCTATCCTTGCAACAGCCCTGAATAGGCGTTCATCTGCAATATCTTTGATTGCGACTTCTTCTCCTTCGTTTCCAGTTTCATTTTCACTTTTAGCTTCGTTGATATCCCCAACATCAACTGTGTGCCCTTGTGTTGTCTCCATGGCATCAAGTATAGCACGTAACTCACGCATTTCTCTTTCTCTTGATGGATCAGGCATTAGCATTGGCCTATCTCTTCTTCTCGATGGCATGGCTATAAAATGTTCCCCTGTTCTCTCTGCTACAGAAAGCAAAGAACTTGTTCTGCGCTCTCACACCAAATTGGTGCGTATCAGACTACTCCTATTTCTCTAGCTCCTTCTGCCTGAAATATACAGACACAATCAAGATCTGATTCCACAAATGGTGCTGACCCCCAACCCTCGAGATGAGATCCACACAGGATTGTTCTAATTCCCCTCTGATTCGAATTGACTCTTCAATTTCCCTAAGGGAATTTTTCACACACACAAGAGTGTATCCACAGGTCCTTCCTGAAAAACCCACCCTGTCCACCTTAACTCCAGGTGCAAGCCTTACACTTCCATACAACCACAACCTGGTCCTTGCACAAACACCTTTCGCAACTCGCGTGTTCGCAGGTTGAAGACCCTCGACTTTTCTTCACCAAACATCGATACCTGACATGCGATGGGATATGGCTCCTCCTTGTTAGCACCCTCCATGCATAACCATTGGCTAGAGCTAAGTACTAACCTCACTCACAACTCGTGAGTTTGCGAGTTCAAGGGTTGAACCTCCAGGCCCTTCTTTTACGAGACTCTGAGACACGAAAGTCGGAGAAGATTTGACTCCCCGGAAAAGAATAAAGTAAAATAGAAGACCACAGAAGAGAAGTCAGCCCACAGGAAATAATAATAAAGTGGAAATACAATTTCCAGGAAGAGAAGTCAGCCCACAGAATTAATGAAGACCCAGAATAAGAAGTAGGCCCCAGACATGCGCCCAAATTAGTATAAATACTAATCTGGGTCAGTTCATTTGTACAGTCAGGCAGTTCTCCTTCTGTAGTGCTCACTAGGAAGTTGCAGCTGCAGCTGCAGCTGCAGTTTCAATATTTATGGTTTTTGGTTCTCTTGGAGAGTGTGCCCCACTTGGGGAAGGACATTCTTGGTGGTTCTTGGTGATCTCTCTTGTGCACTACCTCTAGAGGAGTTGCGCTAAGGTTGTGTGGTACTGCTCAGTTGCTTCGTGCCAGTGCCAGTTGCAGTTACCAGTTCTGTGGTGTCAATCCTAGTGATGTGCCTATCTTGGTGCCAGATCTGTGGTGTTACTCAGTTGTCTACCCTCACTAGGGTTTGACAAGAAAAAGATAAGCAATTGTTATCAAGGTTTCTTCATGGTTGGTTTTCTCTTATGAATAGAGCTTGTTCATGGTTATATTGGAATGTTGGAAAGATTCTCTCTAAGAAACGTTGGTTGGGTTTTTCCCCCGAGTTCGGGGTTTTCCTTGTTGGAAAGATTCTTATTGTGCTTGTTTATCTGTTTCTTATATACTTCAGTGTATGGTTATTGAATGTTAAAAGAAGATAAAAATACTATGGTAAATCTAATATTAACGAAACTAATGAAAAACTAACAATGCCTTGGGGCATGGCATTGGTGTAGTTTAATGCAAGAAGGAAGGCCCATTTCCTTTGAACACTGCCAATGTAAAGGAAAGAACTTACTCAAACCCATTTATGAGAGGGAAATATTTTCCATATTTCAGTCAGTTAAGCAATGGCACACTTACCTAATGCATAGACACTTGGGTAGTCTAGGAAACTTTGTTAATGTGTGTGTAGGATTAATTATTTACAACATATAAATGAGCATTCAAATAATAATGGCGACAAAAGACTACAAAGCTTATATTATGAAATTTCCGTATAGTACAAATGTCGAATGCGACTGAATAAAATAAATCACTCAGCTAGATCAATGACAAAAGGATCTTAACTAGAATACAATAGCCACTAAAACAATAATACCTGATACCCGAAGAATGTTGTGGAATGCAATGGATGAGATGAAGAACTGTTGCGTATATGACAACTCGTACGACAATTGTTGCAAGTCTGGAAAGTTCAACCTAGTGGCTATACCTCTCGAAAATGCTTGGAAACTATCCCAAACAATGCGCCCTGATCTGCCTCATAATCTCGGTGACTGTCTGAACCTCAACTAGTGTATCTGGTCCCCGGATGGATCCCCCTAGGGGAAATGCACCCCCTCTTCTCTGGAAAACTATGCCCTAGTGATTCCACCATCGGAATCGACTGATGTGTGTCTCAAACTGATCGCCCAGGTCTACTGTGAAATGGATCGAAAGGATTTCCCCGGATCTGAACTGATGATCGCTCGGGAACCCCGAATGTGTCCCCCCCCAAGTGTCACACTCCCAATGTCTGAAAAGTGTGCCCCAGATGATTCCTCCATCGCAATATGATGAGGAACTAGGCAAAAGATGTGCCTTGCCTTCCTATCAATTGGGTCGGAGGGGAATCTTTGAACTCTCCCTGAAAGGGACAAGACAATCCACTGAACCTCCTCAGAAGTTGCACCCTCACCCTGAATGAGTGTGCCCTTGCTGTTGCAACCTGCGAAACTACTGCTAAATATCGATGGAAGATCTGTGTGACCTCCCCGGTGACTAGGGTGTGTCCCTCAACATCAAAATCAATCACTGGTGTATTCCTCCTGGAATCCACTGAGCTACCTCTCGTGAGATGCGCCACTCTCCTTAATGACAAGTCAAAATCTACATAATGATGAATTAGGTCGTTGAACCTTCTCTTATAGTTGCCCGAAACCCTAATTCGTTGTTGACTTCTAATTTAGCTTGTTTGTTCTATTTTTAGCTCAAATTGGCTTAAAAGCACTTTTAGCCACTTTTATCTCAATTTCCTTTCTAAATATAACACCTTTGACTGGAGTGACCTCTAGTAACCCTGTTTACCCCTTTCTGGCCCTGGCTATAGTCTAAAGGGGCGGTTTATACCATTAAGCCTCCTCTCTGGAGCTTCTATTTGGAAAGGGACATTACATTATCACATAGAGCGGGATTTTTTCTAGGAAGGTATTAGACCTAATGTTCAAAAGTTTGTGGTAGATTGTTTGGTTTGACAACTGAAAAAAGAAAAGACGATCAAGACCCCAGGTCTTCTAGAATCCTTAGCTATAGCAAGTCAACATTGTGAAGAGGTCTCAATGGATTCTATCACAAGTCTACCAATGTATGAAAGGGAGAATGTCATCAGGGTGGTCTTGGATCAACTCACGAAGTATGCCAATTTTTTCTCCTTGTCTCATCCTTTTAAAGAAAGTATGGTAGCCACGCATTCATGGAAACAATTCAAAAGCTACATGTCAATCCCAAGATTATTTTCACTAGTGATTTTTAGACTAGCATTTTTTCTTCTTTGGATACTCAACTGGCTCACAACTCCTCTTACCACCCCCAATTTGATGGGAAAACTGAGATTGTGAATAACCATCTAAAATGTTATCTATTTTTTTCCCATCGAAAATGTCTTCAAGGAAAACCTCCAAGCACTTCCTCACATTCCATGAATGGCGTCCAGGGTAAATGTCGTTGGAGGAAAACATGTACTCCCAACCTAGAGGGACTCTATCAAACTTGAACCCATGACCTCTTAGCAATCTTCGCCTTGAAACTGATTAGTTCAAACCAATCAAGCTAACCCGTTGGGCTTGTAGAAGGTTATCTCAATTGCTTTGCATCCAATAAACAGTCACAATGGTAAAGTAGTTACCTTTGGAAGAGTGGTGGTACATTACTTCCTTCCATACTTCATCCAAAATGTCCATGTTTATGGTTCTCTATGGGTATCATCCTCCATCCATCATATCCAGTGACAAGAAGAGGTTTTCCAACTTGAAAGACAACTTGGCTATAGCACAAAACAGGATGAAACAACAAGAGGATCCATATCGGAGTGAAAGGCATTTTAAGGTGGGGAATCAGGTATTTTTTAGGCCATGGCCATATAAACAAATGTCCATAAAGCAACACAAGGACAATAAATTGGCACCTAAGTACTACAATCCCTATAAGGTGTTGTAGAGGATTGGTGGTATGGCCTGCAAATTGGAGTTTCCTCCTCCTTCATGTGTCCATTTGATCTTTCATGTTTCCTATTTAAAGAAGGTAATTGGTGATAAGATCCCAGTTCAAACTAATCTACAAAGCTCAATGAAGAGGGAAAAATCATACTAGAACCTAAAACAATCATTGAAACACAAAGAAAGTAACTAAGAACCAAAGCGATTACTGAGTACCTCATTAAGTGGAAAAACCTACCAATAAAAGATGCATCTTAAGAAGATGAGTTACTCACATAACCTACAGAAGCATCTGTAGTTGATAAGCATTGAGGGCAATGCTTGTTTGAAGGGGAAGGGAATGTTGAGGTCCTAGTCCTAGCCCTCATTAATTGTCATTATATTAATTATAGTTAGGTAGGCTTATTATTGTAGGATGCATTCTAACCCTCTTCATCTCCTACATATACATCAAGGAAACTAGTTTGAATAATCATCTTGTATTGTGCATTTGGATATCTTGTCCTAAGAGGTTGCCCCCTTAAAGAGGCTTATTATTCATTCACTTATTCTCCTCATTTAGGCTTGCATTATTGAATTGGGTGTTGTTATGCTTCTTTGTTTCATAACAAAGATAGTCAAATTCAGTGAGCCTTTTGTTAAAGTGTTGCAAATTGTGTATGGTGATAAACTCGCCACAGGTTTTATTTATGAGGCCATGGATAAGGGAAAAGAGGCAATAAAGGAAACATACACATCTAAAAGACAAAAGTATCTCCTATTTGGAAAATCATTGATTAGAAATGGAACAAGTAGCTCCATCAACCTATACATGCAACTGGGTATTACTTATACTTAAGGTACCATTATACAAAATATTTTGAAGCGGATGGGGAGGTAAAAGAAGGATTGGACAAATGCATAGAGCCCAGGGCCCCTAAGACGGGATACACATTAAGCTCATGCATTTCAATGAGAGTATTAGTACCTTAAACATGACTACTATGTCAAGTAGAACCAAGGACCCACCAAATAGAAAATTTCAAAGTTTTCAAGTTATTTTGATCACTATTCTAGACATTATAAAATTCTAGTCAAAGTTTCAAAATCATTTAATGAATTTTTCCTTTGACTCTTATTACAGCCTATTGGTGGAAGCAGTTTGGTGGCTAGTGCCCTAATTTGTAAAAGTTTACAATTAGAATCTTGAGCCAAATATGTAGTGCTTCTTGGCGTGAACACAACTAGAGTGTCTTTGAGCATATACACAACAAGAAGAAAAATTGTTTGGAACAGAAAAGGTTAAATGACCTGGTCTTTGTTCAATACAACCTTAGATTGAACACAAATAGTTGTTCAACAAGACCCTTGACTCAAAATCCATAGTCTTGAAGGATATTGATCCCTTCT
>ML793216.1:146129-216532 GCA_009831015.1 Picea engelmannii | reverse complement strand
TGTAACTTCATAAGGACACTCCAAATGCATTCTTTGTATATTGTTGGAACCAAAATTAGCAGTTGTGATGAGGAAGGAAGCAAGAATGCTTTTTCAGAAATCCGAGAGCAAAATTCTAGCTAGTAAGAAGATCATGATATAATAGGTACATCATTAAGAGATGTAAGTTGATAATTTGATTTAAAAATGTATGTAATATCATGACCATCAAATTAGACCATAAATCATCATTCAAAAATCTTAAGAAGAAATCATCTTTGACCAAAACTCGTCCATATGGAAAACATAAGTGTTTGTAGCGCAAATAGTGTAAAAAAGGCAGTTTACGCTACAAACTTGTGAGGTGAGGAGATTTGATTTAGACAAGGTCTCATAATGATTAAATATGAAAAATGAGGGGAATAATGACTCTTCTTGGATGTAGGACCCACTCCTAGACTTAATATAACTCAAACCAAGACACTTTTCAATATGAAAATATTGGTTTAGTGAACCTTGAAGACTACTAGTCACCCTTCCAATACAACTAATATAACCAAACTTTGGTGAAAAGAATGATTTGAGAGGCTGACTTTCTAGGAGCTAAAAACTTTTTATGTGAATTGTTTTGTTCTTATTTTTTTTACTCTTTTAACTCCAATTCTACTTTCTCTTCTTTTTCTTCTTGATTTTCTTCTTTTGTTATTCTTCTTGCCATGTATGTTATAAGGTTTATGGATTCTAGTTCATCCTCCACCAACAAAGTTTTATTTTTCTAACAATTTTCCTACTACAATTGTAGGGGCTTCTCATCAAAAATCACATCTCTAGCTACTAATAACTTGATTGCAATCGATCCAATGTTATAACTAATTAATATACAATTTCTACTTTTCTCCCCCAATTTTTTGTCTAATCTTATCTAGAAAGTGAACATACACCAAACAACACAAAAATCTAAAAATATTTATTAGCTTTCTCCCTGACCATGCCTCCTTAAAGGTCATACCATGGACTACCTTTGCATGACTTGTATTCAGTGGAAACACTTTGTTTGAACTTCTAAAAAAAAAATGGTTTCCAAAATATGTGCTTTTAACCTTAATCTAGCTATCTCCATTATTAATATGCTCTCTACACCATTATATTGTAGTGTGTAAGAAACTAATGTTTATCCCCTTGTATCTTTATTATTTCAAAAATTATATATATCTTAATCATATTCACTTCCTTGATCACTCTCCAATACTTTATACTTCTATCACTTGATTTTTCCAATGTTTCTTTGGAAATGTTTAAAAAATACTAATGATTTGTTTTTTTTTAACCCAATATATGCTTATCATTATATTTTATATACACCCATATAAATCCCCACATCATAGAAAATAGTCACTTAATCGGAAAAAAAAGTGTCTACGTAATGTTCAACTCACATTTAATGCAAAGTCAAAAGGTAGAGAAGGTGGTGTATAGTGGAGTCGTGGGAGACATTAAAGTGGAAAGTCGGTAATAATTTAAAAGACAAATCCATTTTGGTTTTCAAATAATAAAATAGGAAAAAACATTTAGAAGGTTTTTAATTTTCAGAAATGAGATTGTTTTTAAGGAAAAATGTCAGTGGACATGAGAAATATTCAATTATGATTATGAATAACTAATCATAACATTGATTAAAAAAAACCACAATTTGAAATCTAAAGTTAAAAATGGTTAATGGGTTGAAAAAAAAACGTCTTCAAATTTGACAATGCATAAGCTTTGATGATATACATCTATGGCAGATGATACATTATATATATTTAAACAAATTCAATAGCCTAATTAAAACATATGCGATTAAAAGAAAGAATTGGTAATGAGACATCAATGGGCATCATACAACAAATTTTGTGCATCAAGAGAAGCAAGGTTATCTTATATAATGTGGAATACATGTGATACTTTGTATGTAATAATAATAACTTAATGGGAAAAAATGAGTTTAAGTTCTTATTCATTGTCATGTACCTTTACTATATGTTTTTATTTTGGAAAATAAAAAAACAAATAATTATATATCTTGTTAGTATATTTATTTTTGAGTAAAGTTGCAAGTTTGTTTACAGTTTGTAAAGGCATACCTTGGTCTTAAAAATATCAAGGAATTCCTAATTGAGTCTCGGTGTGTGTGGGTGTGTTTGTTTTGTTTCATGGGGTGATTCAAAGGCCTTAGGTCATTGATCAAATGAAGGATAAGATGCATGTCAAAAAAGAGTCAAGTTATAGGTCTGAGTCAAAGGGTTTTTGTGTCTATTTCATAACGCATCAGTACACATCATGAAAGACAAGAAATTGTTAAAAAGGTATAAGAGTCTATCATATCAAAGGATTTGTAAAGGTCCTTGATTTTCTAGTTTGAAATAATGTCACAAAGTGGAAAATGGTATGTCAAAGTCGAGTCATAAGTCTAGGAAGGAAAGTCATGTCAAAGGTATCATTGATCATCATCACATCTGATGAGATAAAAAAAAAGGGTAATGATCACATCTCATGTCATTTGTACCTTGGAAACTGAAAACATGTGTGTGTTGTGCAAATTTTCTGCACAAGTTACTTGAAACAGCTTGGGAAGTCTCATCACCTAAAATGGGTACTTTCCCTTTCAAAATATCTCCCTATCAACTTGTGCATGCATCTTTTCCACCTTTTGTCCATTTGCATGCATCCTTGACCTTTGATCAACCATTTTCCTCTCAAAGAAAGCTTCAAAGAACTCTCTCGCTACACAAACTTTGTTGCAGGTGTTTTCACTACGCATTCATTGTTCACTTGTTTTTGCTATGTAAAACCAGTAAGGCTCGTTTTGTCCATGCTAGCATACCTTCTCAAAAATCTTGCCTCTCATTTAGTGAAATCCATTAATGCTCAACAAATAAAAACCTAACCCCCCTATTTTGTTGTGTAAATTGTCCACCTGAGTTTTTGGTACAGAATCTAAAAAGGCAAAATTTGTCACTGAGAAAGACAAACATGTCCTTGAGGTTACAAATGAAAATTGATGAAGAAGGCAAAGATAAACTGAACCTTGTTTCTGAGATAGCAGATATATGAATGAAGAAACCTCACAATTTATTCTTTTTGGGGAAAAGGGTCATCTCAAGTTTTTGAGTATGTTTTAGACGTTTTTGTTCGTTATGGGAAAATGCAAAGAACATGATGATGGAGAGGAGTGAGGATATTATCATCTTCAAGATGTGTTATAAAAAATAATTTACACTCCCTGTACCCTTGATTTAGAGAAGGATGACAACATAAAGTCACATCCTAAATGCAGTTGTCGTTTTGTCTAGGAAACTGCCATGCACAACACTTGTGTAGCGAGCTCTCGCTCACTTGCGTAGCGAGTTCTCACTACGCAAGTACTGTAAACACACATGGATAGAAAGGTATACAGGAGGTGATGGGTATGCAGGTTTTGAAATAAGTACAGGTCTCCAACAAGATTCTACCACCATAAGTTGCACAGGTTTCAAGAAAAATCAAGTGTGTTACGCAAAGTATGTAGGGCGTGCTACGTAAGTTCCGGGAATGACTGTTTTTGCAGTCAACTTCAAGATCGCATTCAAAACAACTATAGAGGAGTTTGGAAAAACCCAGAGATTTTTTTGTCAAGAATGATCTCAATAACAAAATGCTCTCTCATTTTTTTACACAGGTGTCATATTTTGAGATATTCAAATGAATCTTTACGGTCCAGTTTTCTATATTTTAGCATTTAATGTTTTCCTTTTTTATTAATCATCTTTGGGTGCAAATTCTGAGGATATGGAGAAGCATTTTTGAAAAAAAAAAAAAAGAGGTTTTTGTCAATAATGGACCCAATAACAAAAACCTCTTTTATTTTTTACACACGTGTTATTATTTGGAATATATGAAATGATCTTTGAGGCGTATTTTCCATAATTTTGCCAAGCCAAATTTGCTGACAGAGTTCTAGAATCTTTGAAATTTGACTTGATGGTCCTCCAAATCAGCAAGGTGGATCCAAAATTGATATGGATATTGAAACTTGGATACTCTCCTATCAGATCCCATGATTTTCTCTTCAGTCGGCACATTTTTAGCTGGTCAAAAAACAAACCCTAGATAGTAGGATATGAGTAGATTTTTTGCCACTATTCTTTCCTAAGCTATTGTAACAACTCTCTATTTTTGGAAAAGATGGATTTCGACCTCCTTAGGATATATATATGTGTGTGTGTGTGTGTGTGTGTGTGTGAGCACTTTGAAGGTGAAAATGGGGGAGTGTTGGCAGAAGTATAGTCATTTTGCTTGATATTGTAAAAAACTTCTTCTGAATCTGAATGAAATACAAATGCAAAAGTCCAGAACTTTCCAAGAAAAAAATTTTAATGGGGGTGTCCTGAAGCTTGTGATCTAGTCTTTGTATGTACTTCTTGTGTCCTTACTTTCATCTTCATTTTCTTCTGTTTAAATTGGATAATTAAAGGGTCTAGAATTCATCTAATGGTGCTTTAGAATCAAGTGATTTAAACTATGTTTCTCTTCTTAACTTCGTTATAATTCATCTTTCATGGTGCTTTGATTCTATTATATGTTTATTTTCCTCTTCCACCCTACACAACCAAACTCAAAACTGAAATTTCATCACCTAATTTAGACTTTGTTCCTCTGGAAAGGTCTACCTACCAATCATTGTTCTCATTTGTTTTTAGGGGTTGACTCCATGCCCAATGGTCCTTTTCCTCTTTCCTAACCAAATCCCATTTTCGACCCTATCTTCATCAATGATCTAGCCATTGTACAGATTATATATCCTGTCATTCTTGAGAGAGCCCCCTTTGGGTTGGAAGGGCTAGCTTCCATCCTGTAATTTGGTTTTTGGTTACCTCTGTGACTTGCCTCCACAACCAGGGAAATTTACGGAGTGATAGCATATCCATAAATAAAATTTACGTATACAATAAACATGTTTGAGTCATTGATCCTACTAAATCATATCTTAGGTCAAATATTCAAACTTTAACCATTTTTACAAAGTTTATGTAGCTAACTAAAACTATATTAGTTAAGCCCATGTTCTGACATGTTTTCTTAACACTTTCTAAATATATGATAACTTATGTTTCATTTCCTTACTAGGAATCATGAACATTCATAAGTGTATCTTTTTTTTTTTCCTTTTTCTTTTTTACATCTTTATACTTAGTTGAATGGTGCAAGGATGGTGTATTCTCTCCTAAAATTAACTATCTAACTTTCTTGAAATCGATCATAGGGATTGTTTTCTTTTTTGGATATGAGGTAGCTTATTCTTGCAACCAATTCATCCCCTCTGAGAAATTTTCAGTCAAGATAATATGCATATCCACGGGTATATCCATTTCTTTAGATGGATGGATTGGGATATTTGTTGATGCACTGGGGTCAAAGTGAACCACATATTTCTTGGGAATTGTGTCCTTGGGATTTATCTAAGAATGATTCTAACTTTTGGGTTTGTTATTTTCCCCCTTTTTCCCTATGAAATCTTAGCCTTTATACATGCAATCATTCAAATGAGACATCACTTGACACATTATGCACTTGAAAGATATATTTTTCATAATCTAATTCTTAGATTTGATGAGAATCATTTCACTCCAAAAATAGATTATTTAGTAGGTCTTGACTAAATTCAAATTGTATGTCAAGTACTCAAACATAGGTAATGATTCTCTTTTGAAATTAGCTAATTTCAACTTCAAAAACCTCCTAAAGCATTTAAACACTTGCAAAATCCACATAAAGAGGGATAAATTCAATAATTGCATCTAAACAAAAGTGATGATGAGAGACATGATAGATCGTTAACGAAATAATATCACATGGTTATGAAGCATATATAGAAAAATTGGGCCAAAGATATATTATTTTATAATGTCTTCATTGTATTTTTTACAAAATAAAAATTAAATAACTCTAAATGTACCATATATCTAATGTTAACTTTCCATTCTAAGTTTAATAATATTATTTATATAGAGAATGTATACTTAAACACTTACTTTCCCAACCAAGGTCATGAGCATATTCATCATTATTTGTTTATCATGATAGAGTCCCTTTAAGTACCATACATCGAGGAATGGTGGTTTGAGCTCGGAGCCCGGTTTTTAATGGTGATTTGATTGTAGTGGATTCTTATTGGAATCAGAGATCGACATTTATGGAGTAGTTACTGCCTAAACACGATTTGGTGATCCCTATGTCCACATTAGTTTTTTGGAGAGCCTACTATGCTCGTCGGATACACCTTTGTCGCTACCTCATACACTCTATAACCCTCCACTTGGTGCTCCATGAAATGACGTTTCTTCCTCCTTAAATTATTCTCTGCCACTCTCTATACTCTACCTGCCTGTAAACTTAACCACTTTCCTACAAATTTGACAGTATTGGTGTATTCTTAAATTCCTTCATAAGGTTTTATACCTTGAAACCTGCACCTCCTTTGATCTATGTGAGGTGGAATCCTTTGGAGGGACCTTCCAACACCTTCCAATGGAGGCTGAGGTCAACACACTTATGAGTGCAGATGACAAAGCCCTATGGAAGAGTGTCGGTCACTTCACACCTTTGGATGTACACAATGTTACTACGTCTTCTCTCCTAACCACTACTTTGAAGGTGGCAGAACCCTTAGCTCCTCCACTATCCGTTTCTCCATGTTCGCATGTCTCTGTAACTCATATGTTTTATCCTCTGTTACCTGGACTGGTCTCTTCCCTCGTGAATGTTGATAAATGACATTACAAAGGTATGCAAGAGAGAGCACGTTTTTTGAAGACGTGGCTACCCAAACCACCGGGAACAAAAGACCGTGGAAGCCTAACAAGAGAAAATGACACCTAATCATGGGCTCAGATGTGGGCTTAGAGGAAAGTGTCTAACTCTCCCTTTGCAGACTTGTGGGTAGGTTTACTTATTGTGCTCTTAGCATCGATTCCCTACCGGAATGGATTTTAGACAATTGGTTACCTATTTTAGGATACATGTCAGAGCTTATTACCCTTTCTTTTGGATGGTTCAACTTCATTTTTAACACACCGAAGGACTCACAGCTTATACTTGATACCTTCTAGACCATAGGTAGAGGTAGTATCATGCTTAAAAGGTGGCGGGTTTCTTTTAACCCTTCAACATATTTGGGTACTTCTGTCTGGACTACCCTTACAATACTAGACTGAGAAGGCATTGGAGGCCATCGATAATGAACTGGGGTTCTTCATTTTCCTAGACCCAAAATTGTTAAAGAGTTCAAACAAGAAATTGGCGAGGATTATGGTCGAGATGGATATTCATGTTGGTCTACCAGATGTCTTGGAAATTTTATGGCGTGGGCGCTCGGTGACACAGCAATTGGACTACCTTGGTATTCCTTTCTAATGTTCTTCATGTCATCAAATGGGCCATCTTTGGCGTTATTGTACATGAGCCCCTGAAGAGAAGGAATCTAAAGGATCGTACCTTCACAAGCTTCCTAGGGATGACTCTCGGGGGGTAGACTCCTATCCTCCGGGTTTTGAAGGCACTATGGACGAGGGGACCGAGGACCTGATGGATACTACTGAACTACAACCATTTCCTCCCTCCACACTCACTGGTAAGCTTAAAAATTTGTTCCCTACTCTTTATTTTACTCTCACTTTTTGGGAAAGACACCACTTAGATGATTCTGCTATCCTGGGAATGGGTCCCCCTCAAACCATTACACCCACTCCGAGTTTCTCACCCTCTTCATCACCTTTTGTGGTTTTTGAGCCTTTCAAGTCTTGTTCTCCTACTCCCCTTTTGTCTCTGATTATTGAAAACCGTCTCCTTCCCCACCACATAACACTAGTGGGGACCTCACAAACTCCATTTCGAACCTTCCCTCTGAATTGGTTAACCTTCCTTCTATCCCTCTTTCTATGATAAACACTAGTCCAATTGGGACTACTTCACTGTTTTCCTCCTTCCCGACACAAGGTGTTGACAATAATGGGATATCCCACATAAATTCTCCTACAGTGGAATTGCTTCATCTGGTCCCTCTACCAAGATATTTAGGTAAATCTCCCATTATCGACCATCAAGATATACCTTCGAATCCCATTGTGACTTTTCTTTAGACTCTACTAAAAAGGATTTCTCCTACTCTCGAGGCTTAGCACTTGAAACCTCGCCAATAAAAAATCGCAGTTCTCGGAGGAAAGCCTTCTCATCTGTTACTCTTTCAGTTGTTTCTCCTGTTGATTTGACTCACCTTGGGGCGCTTAGAGGAATCAAATCCCTTGTTAGGTCATTCCCATGATACTCTTATCCCTAAACATTCATGTGGTTGGAGGCACCCTAAAAAAGGCCTCTCTCCAATTATTGATTGATAACATTCATCCAAGTATCATTTTTCTACACGAAACCCTAGTGGACGGACAACGTTCCCATGCCTTTATCAGTGGACCAAAGCCACACTAGTTTGTTAGTGCAGTAAATTTTGTGGGCAAATCAGGTGGGTTTCTTGTGGCTTGGGACCCTATATTTTTTTATCTAAAGCCTTTCTTATGTTGTGGTGGCATTGTATTGACAGACACCTGTTGTGCCAACACGCGACAGGTCAACCTCCTCAACGTTTATGGGCCTTGTATTGATAAACTTTCTTTATGGTCAAAGGTTTCGGCATCAGGTCTTCTAGAGAAACCTAATCTCATTCTTGGGGACTTCAAATTCACCTTATCGTCTTCTAATATTTGGGGCACCACAACCTCTACTAATGCAATGACTTCACAGTTCAGTGATATTTTCCAACAACACAATTTGGTCGACTTATTATCGGCCGAGGTGGTTCCCAGATGGAGAAATGGAAGGTATGGTACATCGAGTATTTCAAAGCACCTGGACTGCTTCTTCTTATCATATTATCTCCTTCAACAAGCTAACAGGTATAGAAATTGGGTTGCATATCCTTACATCTTGGATCATGCCCCCATTATTCTATAGTTTGATTCTTACTCACATCGCTCATCTTATCCTTTTAAGTTTAATCCTATCTGGTTGGGGAACCCTGATTTTGAGAGTCTGGTCTCTCATGTTTAGTATGATCAATCCTATAAAAATGAGTTGTATCTGCAGAGACATATTGTTGGTAAATTAAAATATTTAGAATCAAAAGTGAAATGTTGGGCCCGTCTACAGATATCAAAGACATTGGAGCGACTATCACAGCTTGAACACAATATACAAGTTTTGATCCTGGAAATCTCTGAGGCAAAGGGAAATGATCCTATAAGTATGGAAAAACATATAAAACACCTTGAGATAGAACAAAATAATCTTCTACTGATTGAGGAATCTCACTGGCGTCAAAAAAGCAGAGCCATCTGGATCAATTGTGGAGACAACAATACAATTTTTTTTCACAAATTTGCAAGTCAAAGGAGGAATCATAAGCATATTTGGAAATTAGAATCGGATGGAGCTGGTTCTATCACTAGACAAGACAATCTTCTAGATACATCTTTCAATTATTACAAAAGTGCCTATCGAGATAAAGGTCTTACAAACATTGTTGATCAAGCATCTATTACGTGACTCTTTCCAAATATCATCTGCGATCGTGAGGCAGAACTTATTTTTTCTCCTCGTACAAAAGAAGAGAATTGGAAGGTTCTCAACACCTTTAAAAAGGACAAAAGTCTCATCCCAGATGGCTAGACAGTCGAATTCTATCTTCATTTTTTTGATCTGATTAGTGACGACCTTTGGGAATTGGTTGAAAATTCTAGACTCAGAGGAATTGCTAATCGGGCTTTAAACTCCACTTTTCTGACTTTGATTCCAAAATCAAATAATCCCAACTCTTTCAATGACTATAGGCCTATTGTGTTGTGTAACATATGCTGCAATCTTATTACAAAACTTATGGCCAACATAATTAAACCGTTCATGTCACGCCTTATCTCAGAGGAAAATTTGGGCTTCATCAAAGGTCATCAGATACTGGATGCTATTGGATCAACACAAGAGGTGTTGCACAACATAAAACAAAAAAAGTTACAAGCTTTGATATTAAAGCTTGACCTTAAAAAAGATTTAAACTGTATCAACTAGGACTATCTTAGGTTGATATTGTTGCAATCTAGTTTCGGGCTTCCATTCACAAATTGGATCATGGGGTGTGTGTCTAGTGCGACTATTATCATCTTGGTTAATGGAGAAGCCACATATGTCTTTACAAATGAAAGAGGTATGCGACAGGAATGTCCACTTTCCCCTCTCTTATTTATTTTGTCCTTGGAAGGATTTAGTATTCTTCTTAAGTCGAATCAGCGTGAGGGGATTATTACTAGTATTAAAGTATCAAGAATGGTTAAGGTTCTGCACTTATTCTTTGTGGATGACATCATCATCACAACAAAAGCAGACCCTAGAGAATGGAAGGAAATCAAATCGATTATGCACCTCTTATGTCGTGCTTCAGGACTACAGATTAATGAGTCAAAATCCACATTTCACTATTCTGGATTACTGGCAGCAGACATTGAGATTTTTAATATCATATTTTCGTTCGGCTTCCATGTGATCTCGCGGGGTCTGAGATATCTAGGCTAATTCCTTAAGTCGAATTGTTATAAAGTGACTGATTGGAACTGGTTTCTTATAAAATTTGAAAAAAGAATTGCACACTAGTGCAATCTCTGGCTCACTCTGGGCAGAAGATTCATACTTTTAAAATTGATACTGAAAGGCCAGGCAGTCTATTGGATGGATCTTGACACTATTCCTTGTTCTATATTGAATAAGATCAGACAAATGATGTACTATTTTCTTTGGACAGGTGGTAATTCAAAACAAACTCTTCATCTTTGTCGATGGGATATTATTGCAAAACCAAAAGCGGTTGGTGGTTGGGGACTCCGTAATCTTGCACTTTTCAAACAAGCTTTGGCGAAAAAAACTCTTTGGTGAGTGTTGACTATGGATGGTATTTGGAATCATATTATACATGGGAAATATATCACTCCTTTTTCACTTGCAAGTTGGCTCAGACTTTCAGATATTTTCCCCACAAGAGCCTCTTTGATCTAGAGATATCTCTTAAAGAATCTTCCTTTTATTCACCATTGGCTCTGTTGGAAACCCAGATCAGGACATTCTATTCATATAGGTAGGGATGCTATATTGGGCCTTGGGTCCATAGCTTTTATTTCATCTGGAATACTGAATTATCTTCGAGATATAAAAGTTTTATTTCTTTTCAGGGCCCAACACACCTCTGATTGTTGCATTTTATGCACAAAATGGAAATCTAGCTTTGATTTGGGTCTCACGGGGGAACTTGCACTGGAGTGGAAGTCATATTTCTCTGCACTACTTGGCATAGGGATTCATCTTAATTTAGTGGAAGACACACTTCACTGGATTGGCAGTGATCGATCTGGCCATTTGATTGTTAAGAATGTTTACAATGCCACTTCCTCCATGATCTGGACCCAAAGATGCACAGGGTGGAGGAAAAATTTATGGCATTGGTCTCTTTCTTTAAAAATATTTTTTTTCATACGGTTAGCTTCAAATGACAAGATCTTGACCTGGGACATTCTACTTCATCGAGGCTAGGAGGGACCCGATATTTGCATTCTTTGTTGTAACAATTCTGAATCTATCTCCCACATATTTTTGAACTGCACTTTCACCAAACTGGTTTGGCGCAAGCTTACACTAGTCCTAAATCTCTGAAAGATGTGGACGGGCACAACCTTACATGATTGCTTGGAGAATTGGGCATTGCTGGATTTCACTCTTTCTGATCTCCCAGCTCTAGTCTGTTGGTTTATTTGGCTTACTTGCAATAGGGCGATTTTTTAAAATTCAATTGTCTCCTTAAATAATGTTTGTTTCAAAATATTGGGCGAGCTGAAAATTGCAAAGGAAAAGAGGATCTATGCCCCTCGGTTTATTTATCCTTTTCTTGAGATGGATGGAAACAATGCATGGTTTGACAGAGCATCTCAAATTTCAAGTATTCAATGCAGGGTGGGCGGATTGATCATTCATTCTGACAACAACAAGATTACTTGGAACTTCAACTGTGGAGCTGGATCTAATACCAAGGCAAAACTTCTTGGTGTCTGGGCCACCCTTTTACTGGATACCCGTCATAATATATTGGATATTCATGTGAGGGGGGACACAAAGATCATAATCAACTGGTTAAACAAAAAGGGATAGCTTCAAGTCATTTCTCTGGAATGTTGGAAATATAGGATCACTGATCTCATTCAGACATTCAATCAGATCAGTTTTTCTCATATATACAGAGAATTAAATGTGGAGGTAGATTATCTGTCTAAAAATGCACTATCAAAACTAATTGGCACTTTGACGTATCAACATTGGACATATGGACTCGAGAGTCCTCCTCAATGTATCACTGTGTTTTAGTTATGATTTTTGCATGTCCTTGTTTCTATTTTTCTTCATCCTATGTTTGAAGGTTTAGAACCTATTTGTTGCCTTGCTAGAACGGATGTGATAGGAATAGATAGGTAAATCTATTTCCATATTATATGGGTTTCAACTACTTTTGTAAGGATCATTATATAGGACCAGTTTTTCTATGAAGGGATCAGACTCTATCTTTATTGTAAGGGCTCGAACTATATCTTTTTGGTTTAAAAAAAAACCATGTATTACAAGTGAAAAGTTTCTTTTGGAAAAAAAAAGTCCCATACAACAAAATATTTGAGGAAAGGAAAAAAGGGCATAAGTTGGAGATTCTAGTCAAATGTGCAACTTCTAAGTTGCAAACTTTGAGCAACAAAATAAGTAAATTAGAGAAGAAGAACAAAGAGTATACCAAGATGGCGTGTGATTACCTATATAAAGTAAAAATATGCAAATACATTTTTAAAATTTTGGACTTGTACATTAGAAAAAGTACAATATATTATAGATATCATTTTGACATAAAGTGCCTTTCTAAAGAAAGGTAGATATTTTAGTGAACAAGGTAATACTAATTACATTGAGTCAACCAAACTAAGGTGGGAATTGTTTACACCACATCATAATTAAAGGATATTTTTGTAAACATGGTAACATTAACTACATTGAGTCAACCAAACTAAGCTGGGAATTGTTTACACCACATCATAGAAGATGATAGAAATCAACCTTACAAAGTTCAGAGCTTAGAATAATTTTTTAGAAAGACTAATTGAAAGGACATAGTATCAGATTAACCAACTCTTGACAAGTTAGAAGAAGTGATTGAAGAGATTTACTATGAGAAAAACTTACAATTTGATAATAAACAAAGAAACCTTTAATTAAAGTAAATTGATTGTGTACAAAGTAGCATCTTTCGACTCACAGTCATCATGGTCGATGGAGAAAGCATTGGAGACCTCTTGCATACCTCTTGAAGAATTGTTCAAAATTTGTAAGTACATGATGAATATTTTCTAGTCCTTGGTCATTTTGTGCTATTTTTCTAGATATGTCCTTGGTCATTTTGTACTATTTTTCTAGATATATAACATAAGCAAGGTGAATAGAAATTCATGAGACATTACACAATTGGATCATATGTTAGGCATAGTTTAGTTAAGTACATTTCAAATGCTAAGTAAAAAAACTTGTATTAATTTTGAAACAAATGCTAAGTAAAAAAAACTTGTATTAATTTTGAAATTATATTTTGAATGTGTATTGAAAAAAAGAGACCATTGAAAATGATAAGATATTTTCATGTTTAAGTTGAGGAGTGTGTAATAGAAATTAGAGTTGGTCGTTCAGAGTTAATGATAAAAGGAATTTACAAAAATAAATGGTGAGATTGTTGACTAAGAATGGAGTTGTATTTATGTGTAAATAAACAATGAAGAAAAAACTTCTTTGATCTGAATAGGATCCACATTAAAACATAAAAAAATATCAAATAATTAATGGCTCAAATCAAAGCACTCAAAAAAATTATGAAATCTTTGTGAAGACCATGGCTGAAGAAGTTGACGACGAGATACAAGATTTGGATGATAGTGTGAAGGGCCCCATGTTTGATCTACCAACAACCATGCCTCTACATAATTTTATTCTCCCAAAGTAAGCATTGAGAAATTAAAAGAAAAAAAAAGGAACTGTACATTGGAATGATGCCTGGAAAAGATGAAACACGGAAAGGAAGTGATAGAGTTGATGAAGAGATGAAGAGTTAAGGATGCTTGTACTTGCATATGACCTCAATAAATCCCACTCTATTTATAAACTCGGGCACAACTAATTAAAAAGGGTTCTTTGGCAAATAATAAAATGAATATTGTGTAAAACTTCATGTGAGATTAATGTAAATGATCCAAGGAGCCAGACTAAATTGTAAATCTACAATTGCCAAGAAACAAAGACTGGCCTTAACCATTTGATGTTAGAGTTTTTTTCCTTTTAGTTTCTCTTAGTTAATTTATGTTGTTTATTATGTTGAATGTATATTTTAGTGAACTTTTTGTTTTTATTTTATATCTCAATGAAGCATATTTCCTTGGAGGTTGGTAAGGAAGCTATATTTGGATAGTCTTTCATGTTTGTTTAGTGCCTAGTCCAACATGTTTTATCAAATCCATGTCATTGAACATTGAAGATGTAAAAAAACTATACATTAATATAATTTTGAGCGAATTTTCTATTGGAAAAAGATTTTAGTGTTTCAGTTTTGTGTTGCATTCAATGTTATTGAGTAAATTTTAGTAAGAAGAGTTCTCACAATATCTAGTATCACCCTCTAAATCTTGTGGTATTGGACACAATGGTGGGATACTCCACACAGTTCAATTAGAGTCTAGATTAGATAAGGGTGGAGAAATTCAAGTTGTTTGCCAAATTTTCCCATGGACCAAATTTATAAGTTTGTGTGTTGATAATTAGTGTTTTGTCCCCTGCACTGGATATTGAGCATGTGACAGAACCAGGGAAAATTTTAAGGGTCCATAATTATCTTAAAGTGTGGAAACCTTGACGAATATTACTAATTCTTAAAATGCCAACCATAAAATGTTTGGCAATATTTTTGTAAAAAAAAACAAATTTCTAAGGATTTTTTATAGTTTCTTGAAAAGTTTGGCGATTTTTAGTCTAAAATACTTTTACCCTATAAAATTTGGGTGAATCTCTCTCTCTCTCTCTCTCTCTCTCTCTCTCTCTCTCACACACACACACACACACACACACACACACACACACACATATATATATATATTTATTTATTTATTTATTTATGAAAAACAAGCAAAATTACCCCATGGGCGAAATTTATCCCCCAAAGTTTTTCCTACATAAAACTTATATTCACTCCATTGGTACAACAATTCTTAGTATATATATCTAAATTACGCATCAAGGCTTCAAAAACATGTTGTGTACAACAATTCTTAGTATAGATATTTGGAATCCCCGATGTGTATAAAGATGAAGTGCATCGGTATATATTATATATAATTGGTGCATTGGTGCGGACTATCAATATAAGTCCACCAAAAACCACCTCCACAAGAACCTTCAGCTGCCCATTATTTGTAGTTATAGTGAAAATGTATTAAAACCTTCACTAAAACGTCCCTATTAATAGTGGAGGTTTTGGCGGATGTTTTTTTGATAATTTGTCCAATATTGTAACACTTAAATCCTATATAAAAACCTCTGCTAGAAGTATTTTTCCTTTTCCTTGTAGTGAGATAAAGAGAAAGGTTTTATCAAACATATTATTATGAATCATTTGAATCATGAGCTTGATCACTATAAATTACAATCAATATACATCAATTGAATGATTATATTTTATATATTAGTTGGTTATTTGTACAACAATGAGAAAAATACAAAGATATTATGTCTATATTCCCTTATGAATTCCAACTCTATAAAAGAAAGTAAAAAAAACAATTATCCGCATATACATTAAAATAATAACTTTATTAATCTAATTATAACAATGTGTGTGTTGTATTGATAATTAAAAATAATATTTTTTTAGTAAATTAAACATACTTAAAATTGTGGGTGAGTGGCACTCTTCCAAGGGTAATAATTGTAAGAGGAGTAAAGTTCATCATCCACTCTTAGTATGCAGACAATTCTTTGTTTATAGAGGATATTTGGTAATTATAACACTCAAATTAAAAAAAATTATCATACTCTTATCTAGATATTTCAAGAAGGAAAATTAACAAATCAAATAGCAACATATATGGCTAGAACACAAACCACCAAATGCTCCTTAATATTGCAAAAGTTTTTGAATTCACACTTATACCCCATTGTAGGACCTTCAAGTATTTGTGTATTCCCATTGCTCTCACTTTTCCCAAATTAATAGACTAGACACCAACTCCTTAGAAGATGAAAACGAAAATGTCCAATTGGGGTTCACAATGGATTAATCTCCAAGGAATAGTAATATTGATCATATTGGTGCTCTCTACCCTTCCAATATTTCTTGACTTGCCTCTAATTGCACTGGTGAGGGTCATGCAAACAGTGGGAAAATAAATAAGAAAATTCCTATGGTAGGGAGGAATGGGAAACTCTAAAAATGTCACTTATTAGGTGGAATATAGTTAGATCTTCATTTCAGTGGGGGTTCTAGAAATTAAGGATCCTGTGAACATGAATCTTTCCTTGGGAGAAATAATGTTATGTCAATTTATATCTAGAAAATTTGATTCGTGGAAGTAAGTTCTTTGAGAAAAATACTTTCATAACAGAAGGCTTAGATTCTTATATTACCCCCCTCCATATTCCAATGGAAATTATGCAGATCGTCAACTACAATTATTAGTGAAAACCTCTCTTAGGTTCTTAGGAACAATAAACAAATTTACATTTGGAGTGATATAATTCCATGAAGATCCATGATGGGGTAAGATTCCTCTCTAGTAGGGTTTAAGGACTGGTTAGTATTGATCACACACTTATACTAAGAGGAGGGGCATGAATCAATACAAGAAAATGTTTTACTTTTTCAAACATTCATAAACCATAAGAAAACGATCACATATTAACAACAAAAAATGGAAAAAAAAAAAGGATTTATGTGGAAACCCTTTCGGGAGAAAACCACAAAAATTCTATTTATAATTCTTTTTAGGAACCAACCTACTATTACAAATATTTGTAGGAACCAACCTATTGTTACAAATATTTGTAGGCACCATCCTACTAGAGACACCAATCCTCACTGGTAAAAATCTTGGTAGGCACCAACCTACTTTTACAGATCTTCATAGATACCAATCTGTTGGAGACACCAATCTCCACTGGTAAGCACCAACTTAGAAAGATACACCAATCTCTTACAAATCTCTGTAGACACCAATATACTGGAGACAACAATCCCCACCGTTGAGCACCAACTTATCAAGAGACACCAATATCTTACATGCACCAACCATCACCGAGTCTGCTTGCTATTTCTACCTTCACCAGGTGTATTCATTGCTTCTTCCTTTACCATGTCTACTCACTACTTCTTCCTTCACTAGGTCTTCTCACTACTTCTAACTTTACAAGTTCTGACCAAAATTTGAATTTCCAAATGGAAACTTTCCCAAAGTTTGTTGTTTTGTGCCTCTTCCCAATAAAAAAATTGTACAACATGCCACGTATACAATTTTTCAAATATGATTATGAAAAGTTTACCTGAGCTACTTCTATATGTCTCCTCTATCTTTGCAAAATATCAAGGTTTGAAACATTCCAGAAAATAAGTTGTAGAAAAACTGCCAAGCTAACTTGTTTGAAACTGATTTCAGGAGCATTCATGAACCCTAACTTCCACAGAGAATATTTACGAAAGGGTAAAAAAATAGTATATTTTGTTTTTACCATGTGTACACCAATATCTCTCCTCTATCTTTGCAAAATATCAGGGTCTGAAAAATCCCAGAAAATAATTTATAGCAAAAGTCCCAATATGGTCTGTTTGAAACTGATTTAAGGAGCATTCAATAACCCTAAATTCCATAGGGAATATATCCAAAAGTGTAGATAAATAGAATATAATATTTTTTCCACATGTACAACAAAATCTCTCCTCTATCTTTGTAAAATATCAGGGTCTGAAACATCACAAAAAATAAGTTATAGTGAAAGTACCAATCTGACTTGTTTGAAACCGATTTCAGGAGAATTCAGGAACCCTAACTTCCATGGGGCATATTGTCGAAAGTATAGAGAACCAACATCTGATATGTTTTACCACATGTACACAAAGATATCTCCTCTGTCTCTAAAAAATCTTAGAGTCTAAAACATCACAAAAAAAAATTATAGCGAAAGTGCCAAGATGACATGTTTGAAATTG
This sequence comes from Picea engelmannii, assembly GCA_009831015.1. NCBI lineage: Eukaryota > Viridiplantae > Streptophyta > Pinopsida > Pinales > Pinaceae > Picea > Picea engelmannii. The sequence goes on along the minus strand of ML793216.1, from coordinate 198,177 downwards.
ATGTCAGGAGGATTAAGGAACCCTAACTTCCATAGGGAATATATATGAAATTATAGTGAACCAACATCTGATATGTTTACCACATGTACACCAAGATCTCTCCTCTGTCTCTGCAAAATTTCAGGGTCTCAAACTTCCTAGAAAAAAATGTTATCACGAAAATGCCAAGATGACCTGAGACTTATTTCACAATTCAATCTTTGCTAATCAATTTTTCACACACTCACTTTCTTTCAATGATTTCTATTTTTACACGTTTTCATAACCCTTATGTTGACTCATAATTCTTAACCTACTATAAAAGCTCACAAATAATTGTGAATCTGTCGTGTGTGTGTGTGTGTGTGTATTAAAAATATTAATAACTTTAATAGGTGGGGTCCCATAGGAGAAAATAATGGAGTGATTATTTCCTAGCATTACATTTCCCTCAACATTTTGGTATATCATCAGTTTCAGTTGAGGCAACATTTTAGATATGGTGTTAAGATCAGTGGTTTAATTATTCCAAAATTTCATATGGTATTTTATGAATAAAGGAATATGCAAAAATACTTGTTTGCATTGATAGTAATTATGATGTATGGCAGTTTTGTGAAGACATCATACCATGGTAGAAATGATATCTAATGAATCGCAAATATAACTCTATTCTATTCTCAGCATTATGCTAACATTAAACATGATATACACGAAATTATTTATTTGCAAAGGGAATGGTATTTTGTGTTCCTATGTGATTATATGCCTAGTGAAATCGAATTTTTGTTGCCCATACTTTGGCATTCAAGGTATGTCAAGCTTAAAATTTTGAATTGCATAAAATTTAAAGGAGTTGTATGGTTTTGGTTTTGGTTTTGGGCCTAACATATATACATGGACTTGGGAATTTCCATGTGGCAATGAGCCATGTTGTAAGTGGTCAATATAGTCAATGCATGACAAGGTATGCAATTTTGGGTTTTTCAAACTTCATGTATATGTATCAGTTTGAAATTGTAGTAAAACACACATGGAAATGGTTAATCAATGCATACATTATATTTGATATAACGGTTATGGTCATACCATTTAGTTTTCTCATTTACAAATGATATGGATACAAGTCTAGATCTATTGGACTTGGCATATCTGTGCGCTACTATAAAATGGATGGTTATAATAGTGCATGGAATGAGTTTGAATGTTGATATGATATGGTTTTGCATAACATTGATATGAAATACGTATAAGTTTTAACTTGTTGAGATTTGACATACAAATATGACATAGTTTGAAATATCATGGTTGGAATATCAACATAATGGGGAATGTGTTGGCCATACATTGAATATGAGAGGATGTGGGAATTGATGTTGACATGACCATGCTTTACCACCTTTTCTATCTAAGGTTGTTGGCATTTCATTTTCTTTTTTACTGTAGAGGAAGCGTTGCAACTCAGGATTGGAAACTAACCTCCTCTTGTTCGTTGTTGCAACCGTCCCAGCCTTCACAACTAGTATAAAATCAACCTCTAGAAAAGGTATGTACTTTCTAGCTTCTAAACATCCTTTGCAAAATATTTTGTTTTCAAGTGAAGTAGTTGTGGCTCTAGATTGGATGGTAATGAGTATGAAAGTATTTTCTTTCCCTATCATTCACTCATGAAAAGAAAAATTGTTTAAATTGTTCGAATGAAATTTGTGGGTTTCACTTGCAATAAATGATTATGTTTATCCTTTGTTGTATATGTTACTTATCATGAATTCATATTACCATTTTTCATTATTCTTGGAAGATGTTTGAAAAGATTGGGTTATGGGGAAAATGTGTCCAACAATTTCTATTATTTTTTATACATGTTGAGTTTGACTTGGGTTCGAACTCGAGATTGCAAATTATATGTTCACTACTGAATAAATCATGCGACCAACATTGGGAGTATTTTCCATCTCTTGGGTTTGAACCTTGCTAGTATGAATGAATTTTATAAATCTTCATGGAGACCATACTCATTACGGACTGAGTCCATTCCCTCATTCAATTTCTAACTCTATCCGAGCTCATGGTTCACTTACCAGAGTAATGGATATTATATTATTTTGGATTTTTCATGAAAACAAACACATTACGTGCGCGGAATTAACTCTTCTCTTTGTCAAGTGAACCATAACAACATTAACATGAAGGGCTTGGTAATTCCATGATAGTTTTTTCATGGAATTTTTTATACCACACCTCCATGGTATATTGTGTATCTGAAAGAAAGTGAGAGAAGAAAAAAGTGTTGCATGTATTAAATGTTGGTATGTAGAATTGTTGTCAGTTGCGAGCTGCAACCAACACTCCTACTTTTATGCCCATCTAGACACCTTTCACTTTAACCCAAACATAAAGCCAAGAATGTACTCCTTTAGTGCTCTTTTGTGTTAGCAAAAAGGTTATAGCCCTCGACACTAATTACAAGAAGGGAGACCATTGGATACTTGTGCAAGGCTATAAAAGTTTTTGATTCTCACACTCTATGGTCTTAAACATGGTTATATTACATGGCATTCAATTTTACATGGTATATAAATTCATAACATGAGTGTAATTACTCATTCACTCTAGTTATTATTGTTAACCAACTCAATCATGACATACTAACTCATGAATGCCTCACAACGATTCTAACAATATTTACATACAAGAAGCTTCCTACTTTTTTCATACCCCAGATGGGTATCAATGACATACATGCATTCAAACATCATCATAAACATGTCAATAAAGATATCAAGTATGACTAAAGGAATTCTTACCCAATTCCTTTAAGGTCACATGATATATTGGCATGACCAATTTTCATACCTACATAGTTTCCATTGACATTCTTGATGTTACCGGATCAGTTAATTCCTAATGGGAACTCGCATGATCCCTTCATCAACCTCTTGACAAGCATATTCTTGTTCTTATCATTTTCACAAGGTTTTTTACTATACATAGCTACATCATCAACATGTTCAACCATTCCTAGTTATACAACAATCAACAACCACATCAATTATCATGCCATACTCATTGCATATATAACAACAGTCTTAATCAATATACAAAATCATATATGCTCCAACATATCAATATGCACTCTACCACATATTATCTCTCAATATGTCTATTACTACAAATGTATTCCAACTATGCTACTCTCTTGTATTTATCAACATTCTCATGCCTTAAATATTCACACATAACAACTTTCTCAATTTAGAGAAATTAGAACAATAAGAGAGGATTCAAGGAATTCCCCCTTCCAACTCCTCTGCATGGCCTGCAATTGACATCATAACTAATATACTATGTGGATTTTCTGCCAATCACATAATACATCATTAGCTATGGTATTCTCATTCAATTAGCTATACTTAATTTGTTTTTCATAAGTTATAATTGCTACTTAAAAAGAATATTAATCTACCCTAAAAACAAAATAGTGTTTGAGTGAGAAAAGTTTCCCTCTTTTTCCATATCTACCTATCTACCTCTACATTATATCCCTTCCCGAGTTTGGTAGCTCCATTTTCCTTGAGAAATTATAGTCAAGCCAAACTTGGTATTTTCTCACATAGAGCTACCTTTAAACCGTATCCAACTTTGGAATTCTTTCTTCACTCCATTGAATGATTCTCAGCCAAGCTCCACGTTGATTCTTAACAACTAGTCTTACCTCTCAGGTAGTCTACATTCAAACATGATCTGATCAATCCTTTCATGACCTATTTTTTAGTGTGCATGGCATCATGCTCTACATCATGTATTACTTGGTTACCTTCCTTGATGCAATCAATGTACTAAAACAACAAAGATAACTCACAAAATTCAATTAGAATGAAGTGCATTTAGCATATTAATCATATACGAATCAAATTTATTGAAATATTCCTCACAAATAAGATTCAAATGAATTGGAATCAGTCAAATTTAAATTCAACTCTCTCATAGAAAATATGTTTAAATCTAATCAAACATTATCGAAACATTTAACTTTTAACTAGCTGATAATTGCTTTTCTCTTCTCATGGGCTTTCTTCTATTGGCTATATTTGGAATCATTTTTTAATATGGTTTTCCCACTCAACAAAGTCACAAATCTCATTATTTTCATATAAATACTTGCTAATTACAACATCTATGTCATTTCCAGGAAAATTTTCAAAATGGTAAGTCCAACCTAAAGTCTAATGGCTTAATGTCATTCCAATTGGAGGTAAACTTCTATCTTTCAATAAGATCCATTAACCAAGGTCATTTTGATGCACTAATTCAACATTATCAAGGAAAGATAATTCACATATCAATCTCCTATCTCAAGTGGAGGATTGATCAAAATTGGAACCTTAAATTACTCTTTCACATCCAATGGATTTACTAGCCTATCCACATTATCCTTTCAATGATTTAGCAACAATTCATACAACTTCATATCAAACTTAAGATTGACCTGTTATATGAAGTTTTACAATCTTTCACATGACAAGTTTCAGAGGCACAATTAAAGTATGTTTCTCTCTTTCATATGGTAGTCAATAACAAAGAAAATATGTCATACAAAATGTCATACACAACACTCTTGCACACTTGCTATATGAGCATTTCATACTAGCTCATTCTGAAGAGTGACATACATCCCACTCAAAGCTAGCATTCAAAGTACAACATAACATAACCTCCAACATGACTTCAACTAGGTATTAATGGAATTACCCAAAACATAAGAAGTATGATTTCTTGCTTCACAGTCAAACCCATTCATGCATTCATATAAATAGACACGTATTCAAGTTAATAGACATAAACATTTCTCTTCATGAATAACAACTTCACTCTATAGAGTTATAAGCATAAGAAAATTACTCATTCATATGTGTACATGACTCGTAAGGGTGTTACCACTAAGTATCATTAACAGTGCAATATACCACCCAAGATGACTACTTTAACATCAATTAAACTCTTTCATAATAACCATAAGACAATTTCATTTTAGTGGTCATCTACAACACCATGGGTGAAAAGCATCTTAACTTCTAAGGAAGAACGTCCTAAGGACAAGGATGTTAGCCTTCGACTCATATACAATCATGAAGTCCTAGAACACCACCTAATGTAATTCACATTTAAGGATATGGTGTGTATCCTAAGTGTGTTTCTAGATTCCTATTTTGCCTCCTCCTACCTTATCTCCCAATGAGGTGTTGATGTGAGAGAAATTGAGGTGGTTTCATTCTTGTATATATTTGTATTATTGAAATGAATACACGAGTGAGAGATTCTGGCTTGAGGCCTTTTCCACCAAACTTTTTTCCTCTCATCTTTCTTATGCTCTATATTTTATCAATTGGTATTAGAACATGGTTGTATTAAGGTCCTAGTAATTCCATGATAATATTTTCATGGAAATTTTGATACCATACCTCCATGGTATATTGTGGATCTGAAAGAAAGTGAGAGAAGACAAAAGTGTCACCTGGATTAAATGTTAGTATATAGAAATGTTGTCAGTTGTGAGCCACAACCACCACTCCCACCAAAGGTATTCTAAATTTCTTATAGATGTATGCTATCAAATCCAAGTGATATATCTGCATGGTAAATATGATTCCAACTTGCCTCTATTGCTATCAAAATTCATGCCTAGGGATCCTTTGACATCTTCATTGCATTTGCTAGATTTATTTTTTGTTTTACCTCGAAGATGTATCTTTTTAAAATTAAAATCGAGCATGAGCCCACTATAGTGATTTCAATTGTGGGATTCCCCATGTTGTCTATAATCTATATAGCCTTTATAGACATGATCTTGCAGCCCTTGTGGGCCTTGAGTCGCGGAGATAATGGTGTTTTTGTAACAACAAAATCTCTTATGCAATAATGGTGTTCATGCTTCATGGGTACTAATGGTTTTGATGAAAAGGTGACTGAGTCGTCTCATAGGGTTTTGATAAGATGGATCTGCCTCTTCATTAGTTTTGTGATGTGTCATCTATCTACCTACACACATTCTGACTTATATGGCATTCAAATCACACCCTATCATGGCCATACCACTCATATCATTCAACTAATTGATCTCTCATACCACTCTCTTTATTGCATTTTTTATTTGAAATTGCAGATCTAATATGCCTATGTGATGCACTACCACAGAGTATATTGAAAGGATTAACTAATGAAGAATATGATTGATGTGAGCCTCCAATAATAATGATTTGATCTCCAATAGAGTGATCTACAACCAACAATCTTCAATTTTCTCTCAAAGTGGATTTAGAACTTGGTCCCGAAATTGTTTTTTACCAGCTGATCCTCAATTCAACAATTTATCCAACTAAATCATGCCAAACAAAAAAGATAATCCCACACCATTTCTATGCAGAAAAGTGGCATGATATCACGTTGGAGAGAATCTCGATGTTACATAGAAAATCATTGGGATTGAGTCCAGTTGGAAATGGCCAATGTGCCCTACACATCGTAACAAAGAGAAATTGAGCTTTTGATGGAAGGAAGGCTCGATTCAACATGTGGAAAGAGAGAAACAAGAAAGATATTCAATGAGATAAGAGTGTTGCATTTCTCCTCTCGACTACTTTAAACAAATATCAACTCATAAAAAATTCCAGCAAACAATAGTTCTTTTTGTAAGTTTCAAAATAGAGTTGAATACTATTTATCGGGTGCACTCTAGGTTGAACCTGACACCTATTTGAGCCATTTTAAGTCAGTTTTTGACAAGGTTGATGAAGGAATAATTCATACTTATGATATGATGAAATTATTATTCATGAAAGTAGACTTATTCTAGAAGTCTATGTATGATAAAATATGAGGACAATCAGAAAAGTTAGGGATGGATATCACCTAGACATTTATGGATATATTCATGGAGATATTGTGGATATTGTTATGCTATATTGGACATTTTGTTATGATCACCTCAATGCTATATAACGAGGCCTCATGTAATGTATTGATGTAAAAGAGCGATGTATGATTATTGTACATTAATACAATGTGATCCGTTAGCACTATTTTTTGTCATTGGCAAAAATTTAAATTTTGTTAAACAATTTTGAAATTTTGTTAATTTTTTTTGAAATTTTGGTTTAAATTCTGAGTTTTTGAGGATTCTCGGGCCTGCAAAGATTTTAGTTGGGTTTATTAAATATATTGGGTTTTCAACCCAATCTGGTATTCCAAGTATAAAGTCACAAGGCTCTGAAGTCCACTAAAGTCAACACCAACGAGTAGCTAAACTATATAAAATGATCACACATGGAGTGCCAAGGTAACTACAAGTGTCAGCAAAACATCAAATGCATCCAACTGTAACATTTCTTAAATTCAAACTCCAAGTCATCATTGAGTTCCATCAACAAGTGTGCCACAAAGTGAGCATTTTATGGAATAAAAGATAGTGATAGTTCTTGAAACGCAGTGGTTTTCAGGCGCGTTTTATGGACAAATCGATAGACATTTCAAAAAATCATGACCTTGGTTTTGTGCAGGATGGCCTCAATTGGGTGACGATAAGGAAAATACTCAAAATTGTGAAGGTTTTGAGGGATCCTGATGTTTTTTCTTAAAAGTATGCACCCACATTTTGCAAATGGACGGATTGGTAAAAGATTATTGCAAATGGACAAACAATCATGATGAGAGATTAGTTGATTAAATATCCTACTATTTGTGATGAAGATCAATTAATTATGAGGAATCATCTCATCTTCAGCAACAACAAGAAAATCCATTATTATTTTTGTTATCTACATTATTATTACAGCCTCATGACCAATTGTGCATGGATTACATGTCTAATGCCATGCCACTTCACATATCCTCTAGTGAAGAGCTGCAACATGCACCTCCAATTGCAATATTTTATGAAAAGATCCTAGTGATAGCCATAAACTTACTCTAAGAAATGGTTATCATATCATAGATCAACTTTCCTTCTTCAACAATTTATGGAACCCTCAGGTACAAAGCAAAGTAGGATAAATTCAAATGGAGAACATCTAAAATGCTAAGTTCTCAAGCTCACAATTAAACATAAGGACATCGACGAAGAAAGTGCCTAGGTTTCCAAGTACACTCAAGAATGTATTTGGTAATTGTTCGTGCATTGGTAGCCGCTACATAAATGTGCACTATAGAAAAGTCATGATTTTTGTAGCACCCCTGTTTTGGAAACTGTTAAATGAGCTACAAAAAAATATGAAAGTTTGTTTTGTGTCAGGTTTGAAGATCATAGATTTTGAATACCAAATCAAGCTGAATATTATGAGGCTAACTCCCTTGCATATTTTCCTCTAGATTTGCAAGCTCGAATTACATTCTTTTGTGAATCAAAGGCTATTTTTCAGAAGTCAAAGATGTGATCCATAAAAAGAAGATCTTGACCTAAGAATTAGTGTTTTTGGTTATGAGCTCATATATGCTTATTTCAATATAGTATTCCACATATAGTTCATGATTATGATATAAAATCTTGGTATATCGATATATGATCATATCTGAACCTATTTTTTGGGATCTAAGATCTGATTTTGTATGTACCATCAATCTATTAAAAGAGAAAGAAAGTAGGGGAAAAGGGTCTTCTGATGGGAAGATGAAGGGGGTTTGATTAGTGAGAGAGGGAGAGGTATGGTAATTGTAAGGAGCTTCATGCCCTGCAACATTCATGCTCAAAGATTCAGACACTATGCTAGTTAGATTGCGCTCCTATTATAACCATGTTCTTTTTCTGCTTATTTGAATACAATGAAGATTTTTGCAATGCATGGATTTTCATAAAATTCAGCCTTGATTACAGTGAGGATCTTACTGTTAATTACCTATTTTTTTTAAGTTGTATTCAATTAATTGTTTTAAGTTCAAAATATCATTTGAGTTTGAAAATCTTCTTGGTAAATGTATGAGTTAGTAGGTTGTGACACTTATGTATTCATGTTTGTTCCTTGTTCCTCCATATTTCATTGTCCATTAAATATCTAGATATCAGCGTGAATGCCCCTGACTATATGAAGTATTGATGATCATTTGAGATTTAGTTGATGAGATTTATCAGGTCCTCAACCCATCCAACCTACTTGATCCACCTATCAACCAAACCAAATCATTGCAATAACTGAGGTGCCCTAGCTTTACGCTATTGCAGTCTAGTGTAAAATTTAGGGATAACATGATCTTTGAGGTATATTTTTCTTCTTATGTGATGTTTATGTGTGTGAATATTTGTTCATGGTTTCTCTCATAATACCAACATTTTGTATTAGAGCGAAGGAGAATGCAAGAGATCATCTGAATAGGATCCAATGCAGGATCTATGTTTGTTGGCTGATTGAGAGAGACATTATGCATTGAGATGTTTGTATAAAAAATAATGGTGGGATTTATTTGATTGGGAGGCATACCAAATTATTTTATGAGAGATAAAAAAATGTGCACGACAGAGTAGAAGGATGACACGAAAGAGAGACAATGCATGAAAAAGTAAATGTCCATGTTTGCGGAGTAAAGAAAGATGAGAGAACAAGATATTATCATTCCAAGAAATTCAATGGGGTTATATTTGTAATGGGATAATTATAAAATACCTCTTCGCCTCTCACAAATTAGTTCACAATTTTGTCTTATCAGGAACTTTAAATGAGGTTTGAAAGAATCAAATTATTTTTGTAGTGTAGAAAATAATACCTATGTTTTTTCAAGTGGAATATAAAGTTCATATCACTAGGGAGCAGTGGTGGAGGGAGGCACATGCAGAGACTCAGTCGGAGGAAGTAGCAAGGTATTTGAGTAATCCATCCATGGGTTGTTAGGAGTAATTGTGCAACACTGTCAGGGAGATATGATAATGGATCACTTGGAGAAAAGGCATTGATGTAGCGAGCTAACAATCATAAAGTGTCGGTTTAAGAAAGAAGGATTTTAATTTATAGGCTCGATTGAATATGGGTGGTAACATTGGAGAAAATACCAAGATGGACCATGAAGGAAACATTGAGGAAAATATTGTTGGCATATGTAGTCAAATGGTAAATGTTACAAGTAATTCATGCATGGTGAATAATGGTAAAATCATTTCTCTTTTATAAGTTGCAAGAATTCAATATGTCGTTTCCTCTACAATTCAAATCAAAAGTATAATCTAATATTTTAGAAACCATACATTTGATGTTCATAAGCTAATTTTGACTGTAAATGATAAGGCATTTAAAGATGGCCCCCAAAAATGGTGAGAATTAAATCCATGAGAGATTGAAGAGTTATTACTATTGAGCGTGTAGAAATCAACTTGATATAAATGGTTAGATGCATGGTCAAATCGCCTTGAGAAGTGGCAAGAATTTTCACCTCTGCATAAAAATATAAAATTGTGTAGCATTATTCTAAGAAAGAAATCGTCGTTTGTTCCAACATAAACAATTTGAAGAAGATGCAAGAAAGATGAAGTTCGGTAGCAAAATTTTTAGGAAGAGATTTAAAGAAGAAGATTCTTGTGATGAAACGAAGAAATCTATTATCCGAGATGTTGATGGGATCGTTGAGAAAATGGAAAATATATGAAGATACACATAGGATTTATCAATGGCTTCATCCATGTTATTGTCTCTCCTCTTTCATCTCCAGTGTCCAATTTGGTCTTATTAAAGAAATCTTTTTAAATATCTCAACATTTCCTTTAAAGTGAAGTCAAGAGATGTATGCAATGAGTTTTTTTCAAGCCTTGTTGAGAGTGTATCAATGTAAGAAGTTACATTGTAATTTATTATTATTATTTTTAAGTCATAAATTTAATAAGTGTGAGCGGAAAGGTATTCAATATAGGTTTGTAAAAGTCTTAGTCTAATGGTATTTTGGTTTTAATTTAAAAATGAGTGCAATCTAGAGTCAATTGAAGATTTTTTTTTATGTAAACAGTCCAATTAAAGTTGAAGGTTGAGAGTATGTAGTTAAAGGTAAATTTGCATAGTAATATTAAGAGAAAATTGAATTATTGATATAAGGAGTTGAAATTGAGATTTTGTCAAGTTGAAAGATCCTTGTCAAAATGAAGTCAAGTCAAGTAAAGTGTAACTGTGATGAAGTGAGTCAAATCAAGAAAATTGAAGTCCAATAAAGTCATTGATGTGTAATTGATTGTAAGAAAATTGAAGAAAGGTGCATGATCAGTGTTACCCGACACCTTTATCATTGTTGTATTTGAAAGATGAGTGCATGGTTGGTTGTATCTGACACCCTGTGTTTTATTGTGTTCATTCTTTGGCAAGTGAGTGTGAATAATTAAGGCAAGCAAGAATGAATTATTAAGTTTTAAAAAATGGAAAAAGGAGGAAAAAGACTTCAAAACGTTAATCAAGAAATTAAACTATTACAACAAGACCTTAATGATGCTTTGTAAGAAATATACCTGTTGCAAAATCAAAATGATCCCATAATTTGTAAAGTTGCATAATTCAAAACATAAGATAATGAAATTTATCATGAATTTGTTAGTTTTGCTACACAACACATCGACACACTAGAAGAAAAGTTGACATCACCACATCAATTTGTGGATGATATATTCAAAATTCAAGATCAAAAGGATAAATTGATAGAACCATTGCAACAAGGGTTACTAGCAAAATAAAATGTGTTGTTAGAACTTGAAAGTGAAGTAAAACAATTAAAACAAGAGAAAGTAAAGTGTGATGGAATCTGTGATACAAGAGACATGATTCAGAAGATTGGTAGTTCGTGTGAAACTTGTTTTTTGGTTGATGATAATAATGTTGATGTACATATGTCTCTCTCTTGTTTTGAGGATCCAAACGATGATACTCCAAATGATGATCCTGATGATATTTCTAAAGATCATTTTGAAATAGGTTGCTTTGAAAAGCACACTAAGGGAATAGGTTCAAAACTTATGAATAAAATGGGTTTTGAAGGCAAAGTCTTAGGCAAGAATTGTCAAGGTATCTAGAAGTCCATACAAATATGTGTAAGACCAAGAAATTAAGGCCTTGGATATGAAGGTAAAACAAACAATGCAACTATAAAATGTGTGAAAGCAGAAACACTGACAACATGTGAATCATCTACAAGTAAAAAAAATAGCAATGAACTAGAAGCATAAGAAACAAGCCAAGTGCAGAAGCATGAACAATGTTACAATCATTGTGAAAGAACAAGGCATATAAAAGAAAAATGTTGGAAGTTATATCGCTACAGTGTTTGTGGTCTTACAAATCATGATCATCACAAGTGTTGGAATCAAGAAATTTCAAAGCCTCACATGCAGGTCCGATGTGGTTGGATAGATGTCCCTAAATGGCAGAATGTTGTTTTTATAGGATTTTATAGGGTCAAGTATTCAATTGTACAACAATATCTCCCATACAAAATTCATGAGTTAGTTGGTCCTCCAAAGGCTAGTTGTCATTAAAGTAAAGCTAAACATGTTTAGGAAGAGTTGTTAGTTTATTGAGTCATTTGTTTGAGTCAAATGAATCACGATTATTTTTCTACTAGTTTGTGGTAAACCAAAAACCACTTTGTAATTACATATTCAAGTTTGTGGTCAGCCGAAACCACTTAATGCAATGAATGGTTCTTTCTAATATGAAACCACTTTGAATTTGTAATGGTTAAGGGTGAGATGAGGAAAACCATATGTACGATGTAATGGTGAAAGGGTATGTTGGATGTGGAGTATGATTATCTTCCTGATTCAAAGGTTTGTTTCAATCGTTCTTGGATCCCATTTCCTTACAAGGGGTGAGGGGGGATTTCCCCCCACTATTGTCATCAAGGGGGTCCATGGTGGGGGAAAGGACAATTAATGGCGGGGGATTTGAGGGAAGCGCCCACGAAGTGAAATTTTGGGAAAATTTTCCTTGTAAAATATTGTAATTTCTTAGTCAATCTGGACTATTCATTATAAGGTCGTATATCTCACGATAGAAGTTATGTTAAGGTTTTTTCCCTAGAAGGAAAACCTATTTTCATGAGGGAATTGTATTGCGGGTGTGTATGTTTGTGAATATTGTATTTTGAGTGAGGAGACTGTGAGAGAAAGAAGAGGAAGTTACAACGATTGAGTTGTAGGTTGTATCCCTTCATTTGCTGGATAATAAAAAAAGGAAGGACCTAGCAATTTCTCTGGTGGACATAGCCCACGCTAGGTTAACCACGTATGTATGTGTCTCTTTTTTTATTGTGTATCTTATGTGTTTTATTTCCACATTTGTTTATTGTATTGCTTCGCGATCCTTTTTTTCTAATAGGGTAACCCATAGAAAACCCATGGGAAGGTCAAGGGTAAGCTAAAGAAATCCTTGATATGAAGATTGCGCAGTTTTGATGATTGACTCAAGATTCATAATTATCAAAGAAAGAAGTTGTAACACACCCGACCCCCTTAAGCTCTCTTAGATTGGTGGGGTGTACAAATTTCCTATTCTTATTTTATCAAAAATAAATTGCTTAATCGCCCCTCTAAATCTAGTTATGATCTCATAATCCAGTTCTACTCTTTGAGAACTTTCTGATGACTATAACCATGCTCAAAATTGAGTCTAGAATTAAAAAAATGGCCTTTTAAAGTTTTCAAGCCTTCTCCTGCCATTTCCACATGGCACCCAAGTGGATCCATGTTACTCGTACTATCCAATGTGGATTGTCCTGTCAAGACACATCAACCCTCCAACGTGGCACATATCAGCCAGTAAACAACGAGCATGTGACACATATGACGAAGATCTTGGAGGTGGTTTTGTACCTCATCGAGCATCAAGATCTAGTGGATCCCCACACTGACAAAACCAAGGGTCCTCGTGGCTTCTGGTTATCTAGTGGTCAAGTCCCCAGAGCCATACCTAACCAGTAACACACACCCACCAGAACACACCTCATCCCACCAACCACCTGGATACTAAGCTTTTCTAAGACTCTTGCAAACGTGTCTCCACTCATCCGGTGGTTTGGATATTTGATGCAAGGAATTCCCTCCTAAGATCATAACAAGATATCGATAGAAAATATCTCTCGACCCTCCAGATCTAATGGTTGAAATCTATCCCTAGGTTCAAAGGTGTGTAAAGGGCACGTACTATTCCTCGATTTGTCCTCTCATATGTTGACACATGTCCACTTTCTATAGGTTGAAATAAATGACACATCGCTTAGCTACATCATCCTAACATCATCTACATGTTCCCTTTAGGTTCTCTAACAAAAAAGGAGATGGGTCGAAACCCTTCCAGAAACCTTGTCCAACTGGGCACCAAGAAACTGTGGAGGAAAGTAAAGGATTGGTTTTTGGGAGCTTCGATGGCCCGAAGGTCTGGTTACTCCCCTTTGCATTCAACATCTGAGATTTCTCTGCCCTTTGATCCAAAATTGAAGGTTTAAGGGCGCCAAACCAAAGGCTTATGCTCAACATGGCCCACACTCAACCCACACGAATACGATGTTGACAAGTGTCATCCTTCATGGAATTTTTTTTTCCACACTAATACGATACGTCACAATGATGTCATCCTCTCTCTCCCTTGTTTACATGTGTAAAAATGGGTGGAACCTTGTGTTGTAACATGACCCCACCAGAAACAGGATTCAACAAGGACTTCGACGCAGATCCTCCAGTGCAACGATTATCCAATGACCTAGTTAAAAAAACTCTACCTTTGGTTCCTATATATTCAGTGATGATCATATGACTAAGGTTCATCCTCCCTTCTGATCCAATGATTGTCTTTTTCGCTCCAGGTTTTCAATAGGGATTTCAATGGGTAATGATAAATTTTGGAACCTCGATGGTGGATCCATGTCCAACTAGGATATAATGGTTCCTTCAAGGTTCATTTACCACACTTAGCCAAAATGCTCAGTCCTTCCACTAACGGTTGATATTGTCCCTTCACTCTAGATCAACGACTATTATTCACTATGGTTTACCCAAGGATTTTAATGGGTTAAGGATTGTCTCTAGACTTAGTAGTCTCGCAGTCTTTCGCTGGTTCTTCCCACAGGTTTTTTCAACTTTGTTCCCATGAGTTTTAAATCCTCTCCTTATGCAAGAAACATTCTACCAAGAACCTCCAAATGAAGGTTTCCATATCCTACAAAATCTCCATGTAATGGATGTAAATTCTAACCTTGTACAATATCTACTGCAAACAGATATTCAGAAAAGAACAAAAAAGATACAATGGCAAATACAAACATTACACAAAGATTTTTCACCTAGAAACCCAAACCGGGAAAACCAACATATATTATATTCATACATTGTGTTACATTGTTTACAATACAATATACATATAGGAGCCAGCGGCATCCAAAACCCTAATCCAATGACCTGGATTAGTCCAAAACCCTAATTCCTTAACCGGAACTAGAAAACCATCGGCAAAAAACCATGTGCGGAAAACCACCTAATATCATGTGGTCCCGGTAATATGTCGTCCTGGAAATATGTCGGCCCGGAAATATGTCGGCCCGAAAAAAAAAAATCGGGGGCGCTGCCCCCGAACCCCCGCGTGGGGGGCTCCGCCCCCCTACGTGCTCGTTGCAGGCGCTCAAACACTACTACTCGTGCAAAGAATATAACACATACCCAACAATGGAGAGGGAAAATACAAGGTTTTTGGCCTTCTCTATCCTCCCATTACAAGCATTACAATCAATTTCATTTACCAATTAAAAGGAAATTGAATCATTCCATTCAACTAAGATTTAGCATCTATTTATCACATCAAGACATTCAAGAAACAAAATACAATTTATCATCATTAATAAACATTCAATGAGCATTTTAGGTCAAATACTTATATGTTCAACATTATTTCCAACCAGCCAACTGACTGAGGGTGAATTCCTTTCCACCCAACCAAAGGATGTGTTTCACTTTATATTTCTATAACAAGCCACCCCCATGCCAGGACATGATACCACCAGGGGACTCTCACATTTGACTCAACAATTCAAGGAATGGACCGAGAAGGTTATTCTCCTTCACTCCACTGGAAATAACAAAAGTTTCCCTCTTCCCACTGAGCTCAGGACCTCCATGAGTTTATCAAGTTCCTTCCCATATGAATTTCCTCTACATAAGGGAGTCCCTTCTCTATTGCATAGTCTCTCAATGACCTCCCCTTAACAATGTGGATTTCTTTACAGCCAACACCAAGTCGCGACCCTCTTTCTAGCCACTTTCTTTATTCTAGGGTGACCATTCAGTTGTTTGGAAAGGTTTCTATTTATTCAGAAAAAATTCCTAGATCTTCTCTGCTACTCAGAGCTACGTGCATGAGCTCTTCTGCTCACTGCATCACTATTTTTTTTTTATTCTGTGACTCATCTTTATGACTGATTTTTCATTATTATTATGTATTTGTGTGCCTCTTGTTTCTCATATGCACGTCCTGTATTTATTTTTCTCTCTTCCTCCTCATTCCTCGAGATACCCACTCACTTCTGTCAGAAGCAAGCTCCCATGGTCAAGCTCCAAGATTCGAAGCGGGAAATCTTTGTTTCATACTTCTTGCTAACATTGCAACAAACCATTTACTTCCTCGAGTACCAATTTTGAAGGAAGTTATAACTGCTCCAACCACCCAGTCTACATCCCATTAACAATTCCTTGTGGTCAAGGTAAACATGGTACTGTTGGACATGTTATGAATTCAATTCACACAAGTGTAGGTTGAGTTGTTGGGAAAGCTTCCTATTCTCCTCATTAAAACTTCCTAGTTCCACCTCACTAGTCCCACTTGTGGTATCATGGCCAATACTGTAAGGATTCCCTCTCAGTCAACTAATTGTTGTTTTTATTAACACAAAACACAATTGCAGTCTTCATTATTCTAAATGCATGAAGTCTTAAACTTAATTACAGTCTTGGGGGAAAACGGGGTTTTGCATTCCCCTCCCCCTTAAGGAAACATTGTCCTATATGTTTTTAACACCATATATACAAATTTATACAGAAAACAAAAATGGGTATGCCACTCTCATGGCATCCTCCAGTTCCCATGTGGCCTTATCTGGTCCAAAGTGCTTCCATTGCACCTTGACCTACACGATGACTTGGTTTTGGAGTAATGTCTTTTTCCTGTATAGAATGCATTGAGGGTTTGGATATAATTCTCCATCAAGTTCCATATGTATCGCAGTCTAATCAATAACATGATTAGAATCATGAATATACTTCTTTAATAAACATACATGGAACACATTGTGAGCTCTAATAGTAGGTGGTAGGGAAATCCTATATGCCATTGGTCCTACTCTATACAAGACTTCAAATGATCCACAATAGTAGGCTTCCAAATTGTCACAAATTTCCATTATCAAAGAACTCCTCTTGGTTTTCACTCTTAGATACATATGATCTCCCACCTTAAAGTCCTTGTGAGTCCTTTTGTCATCTGCATATATTTTTTGCCTATCCTGGATTGCTTTTAAATTATGTTTGATTATGTTCACTTCTTGTTCCATCTCTCTTAACAGGTTTGGTCCAAATGTGATCCTATCTATTCGACTATCCCAACTAATTGGGACTCTACATTTTCTTCCATACAGAGCCTCAAATGGGATCATCTTCAATGATTCTTGATAATCGTTGTTGTAGGTAAATTCTACCAATGGCATATATTCTTCCCACTGCTTGGGCTGATGCATGGAATGCATCCTTAACATGTCTTCCAGGAAACTCTATTCACCCTTTTAGTCTATCCATCTGTTTGGGGATGGTGAGTTGTGTTGAATGATAGTTGTGTTCCCAAGCCCACAAACAATCCTTTATAGAATTCCGATGTGAATTTTGCATCTCTATCTGAAATGATAGTCTTGGGCATACCACACAACTTGAAAATTCCTCTCATGAAAACATCAACAACATCTATAGATTTTAAAGTAGATTTAATTGGAATAAAGTGAGTTGTCTTACTCAGCTTATCCACCACTTCCATTATCGCATCATGTTGCTTAATGTTTCTCAACAAACTTGTAATAAAATCCATGGAAATAGTTTCCCACTTACATTCTGGAATCTATAATGGTTGCAATAATCCTGGAGGGTGCTTATGTTCAACTTTTACTTTTTGACGCTCCAAGCACTTTGGAATATACTCTGCAATGTCCTTCTTCATTCCTAGCCAGTAATACAATTGACTTACTATTGTTATCATTTTCTAATAACTAGGATGACCCATATAAGGTATTCTTTGGAACTCATCCATAATGAGGTGTTTCAGCTTTGTTGAATCAGGTGCATACAACCTGTGGTTAAACAATAGTAGCTCATCAAATGTAAACTAATACTCCTCATACTTATTCATATTTGGATATTGCTACAAAATTTCTTTTACTGGATTGAAATGTTCATCCTCTTGCATGAGAGTTCTAATTTTCTTCTTGATTTCATACTCACTTACACTTGTTGTTGCAAGATATACTATCTGCACACTTCAGTTCAGTGCATCTGCCACTCAATTTTCTTTCCATTTTATGTGTTTGATCTCAAAATCAAACTCATTGATTAATGCCATCCACTAGGCATGTCTATCATTCAATTGTGACTAATCAAATATATATTTTAGTCCACAATGATCTTCCATCAAGACAAATCTTCTTTGAAGAAATTAATTCCTCCACATCTTCAAATCATGCACAATAGTTGCAAGATCCAATTCATGGGTGACATATCAATGCTCATGTTCATTTAACTTCCTTGAATCATAACAAATCAAATTCCCTTCTTGCATAAGAACTCCACCAAGTCCTTCCTTGCAAGCATCAGTGCAAACTAAGAAATCTTTTTCAGGGTCTAAAATTTTTAAAACAAGGGAATCACACTTTGATGACATCAAGAGGTGTTTCAGCTGCTGAAAGATGGCATCACACTTGGATGACCATACTAACTTCATCATGTTCCTTTGCAATGAGGTAATGGGATGACCGATCTTGGAAAATATGATCCAGGTGGATATTGGTGGCCACCCACCTATTCCACCTGGACCCCCCACCATTGTTTTTTCAGTTTTTCAGTTTCCTTAATTGTAGCACAATTTACTATTTTTGGCAATTTTTCGGGTCCTGAACTTCTGGAGCCATTTTGAGGCCCTAAAAGACATTTTTTGGGCATGGTGGCATTACAAATTATTATGCCAAATATTGTAGTCCACGGATAGATCTTTCTAACGATGTATCATATGCATCAAACGAAGATAGTATGCAAAAGTTACGACCCCGAGAAATTGATGTTTAGGACTCCCATTGTTTCTCAATAATATATAGACCTTTGAGCCTCATCATAACATAGAGTTCAAAGGCCAGTAGCTGCCACATATCTTCTTAGAGATAAGATACCAATGCCCTGGATAGTTTATTTCCATTCTGTCTGTAAGCATATTTCAGTCATTTTTTATTATTGAAATGAAGCATTATTTCCACTACATCTTTCAGTTTATGTGTATTTTTGTATTTCATTGTGTTCTTGCATAAATCCAAACCAATGGTATCAGAGCGGTTTGTTCTTTCTCGATCCTTCTTTGCATGTCCCCAAACGAAGTCGGGGTATAAGGAGTTAGGGCTTAATCTGGTTGAACCTTTGCAACATCAGCCTCACAAACCCCGATGATCGCCCATGGGGGAAGAAATGAAAGATGAGGGAGAATGAGATCCTATCAAAATATTTCTTGAGGAGCCCCTCGAGAAACAAAGGAGCTCGATGATGGAAAAATTTGCCCAGATCCTTCAACGACTGCCCACTGACAGCGCATCTACATCTAGCAACCACTCTGGAGGCGCCACTCCTTTTAAGGTACAAGTAAACTTTGACATTCCCATATTTGAGGGCCAAATAGATGCAAATGTCATAGATAGATGGTTGAAACTGTTAGAAGGATATTTCTCAGTTCATGACTTTTCCGACCGACAAAGGATTATTTTTGCACTCCTCAAAGCCACCCCCCATGTTAAGGACTGGTGGGAAACCTACTGGGAGCAACAAGGTGAGGGGGAACCCTCTCTTTTCTCAGTTTCACCCACTTGGAATTCTTTTCGAGATGCCATCAAGGAACAATATTATCCCGTGGGGAGCTATGAGGACAAATACATACAATGTATTATGCTGTAGCAACAAAGGGACCAAGATGTGCATGAGCTGACGGACTTGTTTCATACCCTACGCATAAAGTTAGGTATCAAATATTCGAAGAAACATTTCATGTTAAAGTACCGTATTTGTCTGCACATATACATTCAGGAGGAAGTGGAGTTCCTTGAAATCTCCTCGCTTGGTGTGACATACCAGTATGCTGCCAAGATTGAGCAGAAGTTCAAACAGAAGAAGCGAGACTTTGGGTCTATGAATCAGAAGCAAGGGAAAGGAACCCACAAACCGCAAAACAAAGGACCAAGCCAAGGCAGGGTGGACCAGGACAACCCTCCAAAGCCACAAGAAAAGAACAACACCACGAAGACAAAAAAGGACATGGGGAAGTGGTGTGAGTTCCATAATAGCTCCACTCACAACACAAGCGAGTGTCAGGCCAAGAAGTCACTGGTAGCTGAGTTGAAGGCTTCTGAATTAGATGCATGCTATAACTTTGAATCAGAACCCGACAAGGGGATTGACAGGGGGAAGAAAATTACCGATGCAGATCCCAACACCACCGTTTCCACCACAAAGATCCAGAAGGAGCAACCAGAAGATCCAGAATGAGCAACCAGAAGATCTAGAGGAGGCATAGCACATCTTCCATTCCAAGATGTGGGTAAAGGGTTCCCGGTTGTAGTTCATTGTCGACAGCAGGAGCCAGAAGAACCTCATCTCAGTAAAGGTCGTGAAGTGGCTGGGCTTGTCGACCATTGCACACCCACAACCACACACCATCGGGTGGTTGCACCAAGGATGGGACCTCCGCCTCAACCAATAATGTTGCCTTCCCTACAACATCAATCCCTTCACAAATGAGGTATTATGTGACATTGATCCTCTTGATGTTTCTAATGTATTATTAGGCCAACCATACTTGTGAAAGCGAAATGTTGTGTATGAGTCCAGGCCTCATGTTGTTATTATTAATTTAGGAAATAAGTTGTACATGATACTAGAGATATCACCACCTACCTTTATCTCTTTGGTTACTACAAAACAATGCAGTAAGCTCATTTCCAAAACCAGGAAATTTGCTTTCCCGATGATCCGCCCTTAGTGAAAGAAGAATATTGTGGCCACGACCTCCAGACAGGGCCCCTCTGCATGACATCGTTAGATGGATAAGGTCGTGGAGGACTATGAGGACATCTTCACCTCCCTCGCAAGGGTGCCTCTACACTGTCAGGTCAAGCACCCCATCGATCTGACCCCAGGTGCGTCGCTGCCTAATGGACTAATCTATCGATGCTCTGTTCTGGACAATGATAAAATCAAGAGGCAGATTCAAGAGTTGTTGCAGAAAGGTCACATCCGGCCAAGTTCATCGCCTTGTGGGAGCCCGATCGTGTTGGTGCAGAAGAAGGATTGGACTTGGAGACTCTTCATTAACTATCGAGCACTGAACAAGATCACTGTCCAGAATAGGTACCCGATCCCACAGATTTATGACGTTCTGGACCAACTCAAGGGGGTGAAATATTTCAGCAAGATCGACTTTAAGTCTGGGTATCACCAGGTAGAAATCGAACCCTCTGATGTGTGGAAGACTGCCTTCAAATACAAGGAGGGCCTTTTCTAATGGTTGGTCATGCATTTTGGGTTGACGAATGCCCCTGCAACCTTCATGAGGCTAATGGACGACATCTTACAACCATTCACCAACTCATTTGTATTTGTGTACTTGGACAACATTATGATCTTCAACTAGACTTGGGAAGAGCACCTCCACCACATCTGACAAGTCCTACAAACATTGCGGAAACACAAGTTGTGTGCCAATTTGGAGAAGTGCACTTTTGGCATGACCCAGGGTCAGTATCTGGGATACATTATTGATGAGAAGGGGGTCCATGTGGATCTAAACAAGATCCAATTCATTCGGGATTGACCAGCCCCAACCACCCTAACAGAGCTCCACAATTTTTTGGGTCTTGCCAATTTATACCGCAGGTTCATGTTGGGATTCTCTCATATCACTTGGCCCTTGAGTCAAGTCACCAAGGGAGGAGAGAAAGAAAAATTATTTTGGTCTGAACTTGTTGGGTCCCAACAACTCCCCTTATATTTTTACAAAATTTAAAGGGCCCTCGTTAGAATCTTGATAATTATAATGAGCTACAGAATCAACCTTTTCAAATAGTTCCATACCTCGGCTTGCTTTGAGACAAAATTAAGAAATTCACTATAGTATGAGACATTCATTACAAGAGTATATGTCAAAAGTTAGAAATGAACATAAAAATCTCAATTTAAACAAAAACGTTAATTTTTATCAAATATTTACTTTCGTTTAAATTATGATTATGTGTTCTTTCTTTTGCTCATTAGAAAGTTTGACTATTTTGAATAATGAGTTCAATACTTCATCAAATAATATATTGGTTGGTTTCTCATTTTCATGAAATCATTTGGTGATATTAATTAATTAAATTCTTTGTTTTTCATTTTGCATCTCATTTCAAAATAATAATAATAAAAGAATTATCTATCATTTGTTTGATTTTGTAAAAAACTAAAATTAATATTTTTTCTCCATTAACTTGAAGCTTCTAGATCATATTTGAAAACAAATATAAACAATGTTTGTTTAGAACTTATAGTTAGTTTAAATTCATTTTTTATTTTTCTAGATTTTGTTTTATTCACAATTTTTAGGTTATTAATTTAGGTTTCTTTTTTGTTTCACAGGTTTCTATTATCAAATATTTGATACATATCTGATCATGGATTGATTTTATTATCCAAATACATTCAAGATGATTGATCCAAAAATAATTTTGGATTGCTACAAATAATTTTATGAGCAACAACAGATAAAATTTGGAAAGGCGTCAAGATCAGATAGGCGATTTTGCAGAATTGATTGCAGACAAACCGTGAGGAATTTGAAGAAACAGTTGAAAACCCAGAACAAAAATGGACCCATTTACCTTTCACGTAGAGATTTTCCCCAAAAAATGCATGATTTGAGAGATATTTGGGTCTCTTTTAGAGGCAAATTTCAGGTGGCGGAAATTAATAGTGACACCCAGACTACTCATTCATTTTTATAAATATATGAGAAAGATCAGAGCCAACATGATCAAAGAATTGGAGAGGAGGATTTTAATCCTTTCTCTTTTGAATATTATTTCTTTTATAAACTTTTTATTTCTTTTCAAATGGAGTAATGGATGGCTGGAATCTTTGGGAGAATGGACGAATATTTTTAAAGAAGAATATGGAATTCCAGGTTGCTTAATGGCTTTTGTCCTGTGAGTAAAATGGTTTTATTTTCATTATAATATATTCATATTCTTTGAATAATTGATTATGCATTGATTTAAATAGCTTTAGTCTTTTTTATCAATACATGGTTAATTATTATCATTTATGTATTAATTTTTCCAATCTTTAAAGTCTATTATCCAAAAAATTTCTTCTAGAACTACAGAATGGACAAGTGATTCAAAAAACTTAATCGAACGACATATATGCATTTTGGATTTAGCATTTTGTTTATAATATTGTTATTTATTTATTTTTTTAATCATGTTACATGTGCAGGTTTGATATCTTTAGATTAAATGATCTGTGATATATAGGAGGTTTATATTATAAATACCATCTATCATTTGCTTCTCAAAATACAAATGCTGTAATTATATCTTCGATTTAAATAATGAGATTTATCTTTGAATTTTAAATTGAAGGATAAAATGCATAGATTGCTTCCAGATTTATCTTGATGTAATCATGTATAATTATGAGATCACGGGTTTATGTTTGTGTTTCCTTTTCTGTCATTAAAACCTAAACTGCTAATACATGTTTTGAATTTATTTAGAACAGTCATAAGGTTCATTGCAGATTTCTCTCTTGGACATGGCAGTTGGATGTTCACCACTCATGCAGATGCTTGGACACACCTCACTAATTCACTGACAGGATAACTTCTTTGTATTTTTCTGTCATTTACATATCATTGAAACTAGAATGTATGGTTCAACTTTGACTATCCACATGTTCATGTTTCATTAACTTTTTTTTGCAAGATTCTTGAAATTTATAAAAGAAAAAAAATAAATATTTTTATGTGCTTTCTTTATCTGCTTCTTAGAAGCAATCATTTTTCACATCGATTTTCGTAAGTTTTGATTAAAACTTGCATCTTGTAAATCATGTAAATAAACAAGACTTGTATATCTTATGCTTAAATACAACTACTATAGTTACATTTGAACATATGTACATATATATAGTGTGTTTAGTAATTAGTTAGTTATTTCTCTCTTTTATTTGTTTATTTTAGGATTCTTAGATTGGCTAACGGAGTCATTAAAACCATCAGAACGAGTTACACCAAACAACTTGGGTTATTTAGACAACCCCAGACCGGACTCGCTCTTCCAGTTGACGGACGGTCAATTTCGCCCGTCAACAAATGGCGCTAGAAGGAGGGCCAGACTGACAAGCTAGCCTTATAGGAGTCTTTGTTTTGAATTTAATTAATTTCTCATGGCTCTCCAAATCACTGTGTTGGAACATGCTTTCCACTTCTCATTACCTGATATTCCCAACAAGACAGTCACTCTCTTGTCCAAACTCACCTTTGATGGTGGGAGGAATGTATCTGCAAAAGACCATATTAACAAGTTTTGGTGTAAATGCATCAAGCATGATATTTCTGATTTTAAGGTTTTGTGCAGATTGTTTGCTTTTACTTTTAGGGGTCGGATTAAACATTGGTTTGAGTCTTTTCCAGCATATCACATTTTTTATTGGTTTCAGTTTGTAGATGAATTTTTAGATGCTTTTGAAATCTATGATTACAATCAATTATGTGAAGAATTTTATACTTTGCTAATCAATGACGATTCATCTTCAAAAGACTTTTCGACAAGAATCCATCATGTTCTTTGTAAATTTAATCTTGATGACATGTCATTTGTATTAAATCTCCTCTATGATGCTTCCATCCAGTCATATTCGATTGCAAATGATGAAGCATTTAAAAATACTATAACTCAATTGCAAGAAGAATTGTGTTCACAGGATGAGAGGGATCCATCCGAAAATGTTGAACAAGCAAGGGAGGTAGAATCTATTGAAAATGTTCTTACTGACAATCAAATTGGTTTTTCCTCTGAATCATTGTATTTTCAGTCCTCGACCATCGTGGAAGAAGATTTGATGTTGGATCAAGGTGAATGCCCTCGTTCTCATAAATCTTGCTCTAATCAGTATTTAAATTCGGTTATTGAAGAAGACTTAGGAGATGAAAATGATCTTAAGCATTCTAACATTCTAATGAAACTGATTAGAGATGTAGATCTGCAATTGGAAGAAGTAACCTTAAACCCTCATCTACAAATCGTACTTTATCAACATGAAAGATCATATGTTTTCCATGAAAGTTTTGAATTATCTATCGTACAAGAGGCAAATTTAGATGATCATAATATGTTGAAGAATTTATCACCAAAACAAAGTGAAAGTTTTAATGAAAATGAAGAAGAATGTCTTGAGAATACCATTGTTAAATATCATAGCTCAAGATATTCTTTTCATTTGCTTATTTTTGATTCCTTTTACTCTTTATATCCTGATCTCTTCTTAGATTCTGGTGGATTTGATACTTTACCCACGGTATCTTACTCTTTGCCACCACAATCCAATCTTTTTTATATGCCAAAATTTGGTGAAACTAATTCCAAACATAACACTTATCAAATTGGATTTGATGCTCTTTCAGTTTCATCACTCAAATGGAAAAATGACATGTTGCAAGATGATTTTACACGATTTATTTTTTAAAAAGACAATGCATTCTACATTGCATATTTGTTCTTTGATTAGTTCGAACTTTAATGTTTATGATTCACATTTTGAAATGATCAATATCATCAAAGGAAGCATTCAAACCAATAATCTAACTGATGTCATGAATCCTCTTATGATGTGTTCCCCATTGATATATCCATTTCATCAAAGTCATGGTTTGCATCCTAATTTTTATGACATGATCTCAGAATGGCTTGAAGATTCGTATCTAAAAAATCTTCATAATAAAGATAAAGTTGTGCTTGCTTTGTTTCTACCTAAATATCTAGGAAGTAAGCATCACATGATTTTTTTAGATCCTCCGTGTGAATAAATTGATGAACACTTGGAGAATTGTCAGGTCCCCGTAATAATGACAAGTTTTCCAAACTTACTTACACTCTTCCATGCCATTATGATCCATATCACGACCAGATTGCAGAATGGCTGGAGGATTCATACAAAACAAATGTTCAAGGGAATGGTAAGGTCATGCTTTCTTTGTTTTTAAATGATGATGATAAAGGTAAGTATGATATATTTTTGTTATTTTTCGATATACTACCATTCTTGTTAGTAATATTTGATCTTGTTTCCATTGCAAGATTGAAGTTATTCCGATGGCTACATTGGAATCATGACTTCACTTAGTATTTTTTATTTGTTTAGTAGTTAGAGTAGGTTTAGGAGTAGTTTTTCTTTTAGTTTTATTTCTCAGTTTTTCTCTTTGTAATAATGCAGTTATCCACATAAGCGGACACACTGAGAGAACCATAATATGAATGTTGTGAGGGAAGTCCACTTTAAATCTTTTTCTCTCTGTTTTTCATTGAATATTTCTTTTCGAAAACGTAGTATCATCATGAAAATTTTAAATGGAAAGTAAAGAGATAAGTAAATTTGAACTATCAATTCAACCCTGACCCAAGGTGCCACGAGTAGGATTGCACTCATCTTAATAAGGGTTTTTCTATTTTTAGACTCTTTTATTTTTAATAATAATGATTGGTCAAAGTAACATCTTATGCATCACTATCTTAAAGAAAAGAACTTGTTCACAAATGATATTTTATATGATTTAGTTCTTCCTTTATTTTATAGTGAGATGATAGTGGATACAAAAACTCAAGTTTATCTTTGGCCAAAATCATTTCCTGAAAAGTTTTCTTTTGCTGTTTTGATTTTGTATACTTCTAATTTTGAATCCCATTAATAAAATTTGATTTGGTTTGTTGTGTGTTTTTTTTGTTTTCTTTCATTGCTTTGAATGAGTTTTCTTCTTATCTTTCTTTTTGAATCAATGTATTTCTGATCAAAGAGATATTGTCGAATGAAGCATTTATTTTAAGACTTGTGTTTTTCAAGCAAATTGAAATAGTTCAAAGAGGTCATGATATTAAGATATAGCTCAGACAATTGATTTTTAAGTCAATTGTCACTTTCATTTTGTCCTCAAATATCATTGCTAGAGTATTACACCAAAGATATGGTTTAAATCTTTCAAAATTACGATGATCATTAAACTTTTTATGCCGTCCATATTCTTAAGGAATCACTTTTAACTGCTTCCCCATTCTCTAGATGATTTCTTAAATGAAATCTAAAATCTCTAAACCATGATAAGACTTCCAGTTTTGAAAGAAAATAAATAACATGATCAACTATTCACCTATATTGCAATTAACCTCCAGTATCACCCTGCTCTCTTTGTCATCAAGAAATCTATAATTGTATTATTATTTAAAAGTGACATAAGAGGGTTGAAAGAACTTATGTGTGGGAAGTGTGTGTAAACCTGTCGGGGTACTGAACAAGCTCGCTAGCAGCAGGTAAATGCACACATGATACCAAGACAACTTCGTCGGGGTAATGAACATGCCTACTAGCAACGAAGCATTGTCGGGTCGAGAGGTAGCAGGTATATGTTTTTAAAATAGCTTTTATGGAAGTATACATCATGTGGATAGACGATTATTGGATGGGATTAAAGCATTTGAGTGGGTTAAATGACATCCTTGTCGAGGCTATGGATGCCCGCTAGCAGCAGTGGCTCTGTCAACGGTATTGAAGTTCTTTTGAAAACATCATGACTCTTTGATTAAGGCATTATTTCAAGTTATAATCCCCTACAAATAAAATTCTATTGTCTGGTTATAACATTGAGCTTATCCTAATACCATATGGTCTCAGAGTGAATTTATTTCAGGGAGCTTAAATCATTTTATCAGTCTTATTATTTTCTTCCTGAGATAAAATCTTATCAGATCAGTGATAACTGCTTCACCCAGTAATTCGCCATTTGTTGGGTCCCAACAACTCCCCTTATATTTTTACAAAATTTAAAGGGCCCCCGTTAGAATCTTGATAATTATAATGAGCTACAGAATCAACCTTTTCAAATAGTTCCATACCTTGGCTTACTTTGAGACAAACTTAAGACATTCACTATAGTATGAGACATTCATTACAAGAGTATATATCAAAAGTTAGAAATGAACATAAAAATCTCAATTTAAACAAAAACGTTAATTTTTATCAAATGTTTACTTTCGTTTAAATTATGATTATGTGTTCTTTCTTTTTGCTCATTAGCAAGTTTGACTATTTTGAATAATGAGTTCAATACTTCATCAAATAATATCTTGGTTGGTTTCTCATTTTCATGAAATCATTTGGTGATATTAATTAATTAAATTCTTTTTTCTTTTCATTTTGCATCTCATTTCAAAATAATAATAATAAAAGAATTATCTATCATTTGTTTGATTTTGCAAAAAATTAAAATTAATATTTTTTCTCCATTAATTTGAAGCTTCTAGATCATATTTGAAAACAAATATAAACAATGTTTGTTTAGAACTTATAGTTAGTTTAAATTCATTTTTTATTTTTCTAGATATTGTTTTATTCACAATTTTTAGATTATTAATTTAGGTTTCTTTTTTGTTTCACAAGTTTATATTATCAAATATTTGATACAGATATGATCATGGCTTGATTTTATTATCCAAATACGTTCAAGATGATTGATCCAAAAATAATTTTGGATTGCTACAAATAATTTTATGAGCAACAATAGATAAAATTTGGAAAGGCGTCAAGATCAGACAGATGATTTTGTAGAACTGATTGCAGACAAACTGTGAGGAATTTGAAGAAACAGTTGAAAACCCAGAACCAAAATGGACCCATTTACCTTTTGCATAGAGATTTTCCCAAAAACATGCACGATTTAAGAGATATTTGGGTCTCTTTTAGAGACAAATTTCAGGTGGCAGAAATTAATAGTGACACCCAGACTGCTCATTCATTTTTATAAATATATGAGAAAGATCAGAGCCAAAAGGATCAAATAATTGGAGAGGAGGATTTTAATCCTTTCTCTTTTGTATATTATTGTTTTTGTAAACTTTTTATTTCTTTTCAAATGGAGTAATGGATGGTTGGAATATTTGGGAGAATTGATGAATATTTTTAAAGAAGAATATGGAATTTCAGGTTGCTTAATGGCTTTTGTCCTGTGAGTAAAATGGTTTTATTTCCATATAATATATTCATATTCTTTGAATAATTGATTATGCATTGATTTAAATAGCTTTAGTCTTTTTTATCAATACATGGTTAATTATTATCATTTATGTATTAATTTTTCCAATCTTTAAAGTCTATTATCCAAAAAAATTCTTCCAGGACTGCAGAATGGACAAGTGATTCTAAAAACTTAATAGAACGACATATATGCATTTTGGCTTTAGCCTTTTGTTTATAATGTTGTTATTTATTTATTTTTTTAATCCTGTTACATGTGTAGGTCTGATATCTTTAGATTAAATGATTTGTGATATGTAGGAGGTTTATATTATAAATACCATCTATCATTTGCATATCAAAATACAAATGTTGTGATTATATCTTCGATTTAAATAATGAGATTTATCTTTGAATTTTAAATTGAATGATAAAATGCATAGATTGCTTCCAGATTTATCTTGCTGTAATCATGTATAATTATGAGATCATAGGTTTATGTTTCTATTTCCTTTTCTGTCATTAAAAACTAAATTGTTAATACATGTTTTGAATTTATTTAGAATAGTCATAAGGTTCATTGCAGATTTCTCTCTTGGACATGGCAGTTGGATGTTCACCACTCATGCAGATGCTTGGACACACCTCACTAATTCACTGACAGGATAACTTCTTTGTATTTTTCTTTCATTTACATATCATTGAAACTAGAATGTATGGTTCAACTTTGACTATCCACATGTTCATGTTTCATTAACTTTGTTTTGCAAGATTCTTTAAATTTATAAAAGAAAAACAATAAATATTTTTATGTGCTTTCTTTATCTACTTCTTAGAAGCAATCATTTTTCACAACGATTTTTGTAAGTTTCGATTAAAACTTGCATCTTGTAAATCATGTAAATAAACAAGACTTGTATATCTTCTGCTTAAATACAACTACTATAGTTACATTTGAACATAGGTACATATATATAGTGTGTTTAGTAATTAGTTAGCTATTTCTCTCTTTTATTCGTTTATTTTAGGATTCTTAGATTGGCTAATGGAGCCATTAAACCCATCAAAATGAGTTACACCAAATGGCTTGGGTTATTTAGACAACCCCAGACCGGACTCGCTCTTCCAGTTGACGGGTAGTCAATTTTGCCCATCAACAGAACCTCAACAGAAGGCCTTCGGAGATTTGAAGCATCGCCTCTACTCTGCACTAGTGCTCACATTAGCATACTTGCAACAACCATTTGAGATCGAGACAGATGCCTCTGACTATGCTATTGGGGCAGTCCTTACTCAACAGGGGCATCTAGTGGCATATCACAGTGAGACACTTTCCGACACAGTCCACAAGTATCCCACTTATGACAAAGATATGTATTCCATTATGCAGGCTTGTTGACAATGGAAGCATTACATTTTGGGAAAAGAAATAGTCATCCACATAGACCACCAACCCATGCAGTTCATACAGACACAAGGGAAGTAGTAGAATGATCGCCATCAAAAGTGGTCCACATACCTAGAACAGTTTCATTTGAACAATAATTACAAGAAAGGAAGCACCAATAATGTTGCAGACTACCTTATCCAACCACCTATCATGACGCTAACCACTCTTCTCAACTCTTGTGGGCACAAGACTTCTAATTGGCCACTTCTCTACAAAAGTGATCCAGAATTCGGCCACACATACAATACTCTCTTGGAGGGTAAGAAAGTTCCCAATTTTCACCTCCAGGATGCCCTGTTATGTCACCTGGGACACCTTTGTGTTCCTTCAAGTGAGTGTGCCAAGATGATTTAGGAAGTGCACTATAGTTAGGTCGTTGGGCATTTTGGGGTCGAGCAAATAGTGGAAGTACTACAAAAGTATTTCTATTGGCCAAACCTTCAACAGGATGTCGGCAAGTACATCGGATCTTTCACTTCCCGCGCCATTGCCAAAATGACCATCAAGAAGCAAGGCCTCTATACTCCGTTGCCTACCCCTAGTCAACCTTGGGAACCCATATTTTGGTCTGAATCTCAACAGAAGGCGTTCGGAGATTTGAAGCATCGCCTCTACTCTGCACCAATGCTCACATTACCAGACTTGCAACAACCATTTGAGATCAATACAGATGCCTCTGACTATGCTATTGGGGCAATCCTTACTGAACATGGGCATCCATTGGCATATCATAGTGAGACACTTTCCGACACAGTCTGAAAGTATCCCACTTATGACAAAGAGATGTATTCCATTGTGCAGGCTTACCGACAATGGAAGAATTACATTTTGGGAAAGGAAATGGTCATCCACACAGACCACCGACCCCTCTAGCTCATACAGACAGAAGGGGAGTTGCAGAACAATCGCCATCATAAGTGGTCCACATACCTGCAACAGTTTCATTTGAACATTAATTACAAGAAAAGAAGCACCAATAATGTTACAGACTACCTTAGTCGAACACCTATCGCGACGCTAACCATTGTGATCAACTCTTGTGGGATCGAGACTTCTGATTGGCCCCTTCTCTACAAAAGTGATCCACAATTCAGCCACATAAACAATACGCTCTTGGAGGGTAAGCAAGTTGTCAATTTTTACCTCCAGAATGCCCTGCTATGTCACCTGGGACACCTTTGTGTTCCTTCAAGCGAGTGTGCCAAGATGATTTGGGAAGCACACTATAGTCGGGTCGTTGGGCATTTTGGGGTCAAGAAAATAATGGAAGTACTACAAAATTATTTCTATTGGCCAAACCTTCAACAGGATGTCGGGAAGTATATCATATATTGCACTGCCTGCATCATTGCCAAATCGACCCTCAAGAAGAAAGGCCTATATACTTCGTTTCCTACCTATAAACAACCTTGGGAATCCATCTCCATGGATTACATGTCGGGCCTTCCTTCTACTAAGCATGGAAATGACTGTGTTTTCATGGTCGTCGATAGATTCTCAAAGATGGCCATTATGGCGGCCTGCAAGAAGAATGTCACAGTAGAAGCCACTCCTAAAATCTTCTTTGAACGAGTGTGGGTACACTTTGGGATCCCATAGTCTATCATCTCAGATCGGGACAGCAGGTTCCTCAGTACATTTTGGTCCACCGATCTCACCAATTCCACAACTTTCCATCCCCAAACTGATGACCAGACATAGGTCGTCAACAGGATGATCGTACACATTTTGCGCATGTACAACTCAAAGAATCCATGCACATGGAATGAGAGCCTCCCCTATGTACAACATAGCTATAATTGGGCCCTCCACAGCTCAACTGACCACAACCCCTTTCAGGTGGGATTGGTATTCCAGCCACTATGTCCCATTGATGTAGCCATACCATTTGCAGCTACTCAGGTTGATTTAGCTCATGTCCATTCTGAAGTTGCTAAGGCGAACAACTTCATTGAGTGCATTCATCACATTCGCCAACAGGTTCATGACATATTGGACAGAGCCAATGCTAAGTACAAGAAGCGGCATGATCAACATCATGTGCAACACCACTTCCAAGTGGACGACAAAGTGTGGCTACATTTGTAGAAGGAGTGCCTCGTTGGACCCCACCACAAGCTTTTCCCACTCCGATATGGTCCATACACCATCACCAAGGCCCACCATTCCTTGGTCTACACCCAATGTTCAATGTGGGCCTCCTTCGGCCTTACTTTCCACCCTTACTGGACACTTTCGACATGGAAGAACAACCCACACCAACAGATTTAAACCCAGACTGCATGGAACAAGCCACAATGGATTGGGTTATGGACACACAAATCAAGAACATCCGCCAATAGAGGCTCCAGCTATATCGAGTTGTCAAAGTAGGCCAACTCCTTCACCAAGGCAAGTGGCTCACCAGGGACCAAGTTCAGCAAAAGTTTCCTCATCTCATGGAGGAAATCAACGCAATGGGGACCATTTCTTCCTAAGGGAGAAGGAATGATCTAGGTGGATATTGGTGTCCACCCGCCTATTCCACTTGGACACCCACCATTGTTTCTTTCAGTTTTTCAGTTTCCTTAATTGTAGCACAATTTACTATTTTTGGCATTTTTTTGGGTCCTGGACTTCCAGAGCCATTATGAGGCCCTAAACAATGTTTTTTGGGCATCGTCTGATCGAAAAATAACTCCATGCTATATTCTTCCAAATATTGTAGTCCTCGAATAGATATTTTTAACGTTGTATCATATGCGTCAAACAGAGATAGTATGCCAAAGTTACGACCCCGGGAAATTGATGTACCAATTTACCCCTATGGGGCCCATATTCTAGCATTTCATTTCCTAGGGTTAGGTTTTTTGGATGTTTAGGACTTCCATTGTTTCTCAATAATATATAGGCCTTCGAACCTCATTATAACATAGATTTCAGAAGCCAATAGCCACCACATCTCTTCTCATAGATAAGCTACCAGATCCCTAGCTAGTTTATTTCCATTATGTTTGTAAGCATATTTCAATCATTTGTTATTAATGGAATGAATTATTATTTTCATTGCATCTTTGAGTTTATGTGTATTTCTGTATTTCATTGTGTTTCTACATAAATATGGATTAGTGGTATCAGAGCGGTCTTCTCTTTCTCGATCCTTCTTTGCATGTCCCCAACGAGGTCGGGGTATAAGGAGTTAGGGATTGATCTGGTTGAACCTTTGCAAGATTATCATTGCAAGCCCCGACGGCATCCATGGGGGAAGAAAAGAAAGATGAGGGAGCAGGAGATCCTATCAAAATATTGCTCGAGGAGGCCCTCGAGGAAAAAAGGAATGCGATTATGGACAATTTTTCCCAGATCCTTCAATGACTGCGCATTGGCAGCGCATCTACATTCAACAACCACTTTGGAGGCGCCACTCCTTTTAAGGTATAAGTAAAATTTAACATTCTCATATTTGAGTGCCAAATAGATGCAGATGTCATAGATAGATGGTTCAATATGTTATAAGGATATTTCTTAGTTCATGACTTTTCTGACCAATAAAGGATTAGTTTTTCACTCCTCAAAGCCGCCCCCCATGTCAATGACTGGTGGGAAACCTACTGGGAGAAACAGGGCAAGGGGGAACCCTCTCTGTTCTCAGTTGCACCCACTTGGAATTATTTCTGAGACACCATCAAGGAACAATATTATCTCGTGGGGAGCTATGAGGACAAATACATACAATGGACTACGTTGCAGCAGCAAAGGGACCAAGATGCGCATGAGATGATGAATTTGTTTCATACCCTATGCACAAATTTGGGTATCAAAGATTCAGAGAAAAATTTGGTGTTGAAGTACCACATTCTTTTGCACAAATAAATTCAGGAGGAAATGGAGTTCCTCGACATCTCCTCGCTTGGTGTGGCATACCGGTATGCTGCTAATATTGAGCAGAACTTCAAACAGAAGAAGGGATACTTTGGATCTGTGAATCAGTAGAAAGGGAAAGGTATCCCCAAACCACAGAACAAAGGACCAAGCCAAGGCGGGCAGCCAGGAAAACCCACCAAACCTGCAAAAAAATAACCACACCATGAAGCCAAAAAAGGACATGGGGAAGTGGTGTGAGTTCCATAAGAGCTCCACTCACAACACAAGCAAGTGTCGGGCCAAGCAGTCACTGGTATTGAGTTGAAGGCTTCTGAATTGAATGCATGCTCTGACTCTGAATCAGAACCCAACAAGGGGAATGAAAGGGGGAAGAAAATTATCGATGTGCAACCCAACGCCACTGTTTCCACCAAAAATATCCAGAAGGAGGAACCAGAAGATCCATAGGAGGTGGAGCGCCTCTTCCATTCCAAAATGTGGGTAAAGGGTTCCCCATTTCAGTTCATTGTCGACAGCGGGAGCCAGAAGAACCTCATCTCATTAGAGTTCATGAAGTGTTTGGGCTTTCTGACCACTGCACACCCAAAACCATACACCATCGGGTGGCTGCACAAGGGATGGGACCTCCGCGTCAGCCAACAATGATTCCTTCCCTACAGCATCAAGCCCTTCACGGATGAGGTATTATATGAAATTTCTCCTCTTGATGTTTATGATGTATTATTAGGCCAACAGTACTTGTGGAAAAGACATATTGTGTATGAGTCCAGGCCTTGTGATTTTATTATTACTTTGGGAATAATATATACATGATACCATAGATAGCACCACCTACCACCATCTCTTTGGTTACTGCAAAACAATGCAGTAAGATCATTTCCAAAACCAGGAAATTTGTTTTCCTGATGATCCACCCTCAGGGAAAGAAGAAGATTGTTGCCACAAGCTCTAAACAAGGCCCCTCTGCATGACACCGACTGATGGATAAGGTCATCGAGGAGTATGAGGACATCTTCACCTCCCCTGCAAGGGTGCCTCTACACTACCAGGTCAAGCACCCCATCGATCTGACCCCAGGTGTGTCACTGCCCAATCGACCAATCTATTGACACTCTCTTCTAGAGAATGATGAAATCAAGAGGTAGATTAAGGAGTTGTTGTAGAAATGTCACATCTGAATGAGTTCATCGCCCTGTGGGAGCCTAATCATGTTGGTCCAGAAGAAGGATGGGACTTGGAGACTTTGCAATGACTATCGGGCACTGAACAAGATCACTGTCTGAAATAGGTACATGATCCCACAAATTTATGACCTTCTGGACCAACTCAAGGGGGATAAATATTTCAGCAAGATCGACTTGAAGTATGTGTATCACCAGGTACTAATCGAACCCTCTAATGTGTGGAAGACTGCTTTCAAATCCAAGGAGGGACTTTTCAAATGGTTGGTCATGCCTTTCGGGTTGACGAATTCCCTTGCAACCTTCATGAGGCTAATGTATGGCATCTTACGACCATTCACCAACTCATTTGTAGTGGTTTACTTGGATGACATTCTGGTCTTCAACCAGACTTGGGAAGAGCACCTCCACCACATCCGACAGTCCCTCCAAACACTGCGGCAACACAATTTGTGTGCCAATTTGGAGAAGTGAACTTTTGGCATGACCCAGGTTCAGTATCTGGGATACATTATTGATGAGAGGGGGGTGTATGTGGATCTATCCAAGATCCAAGTCATTCGAGATTGGCCAGCCCTAACCACCCTAACAGAGCTACACAGTTTTTTGGGTCTTGCTAATTTCTACCGTAGGTTCATGTTGGGATTCTCTCCTATCACTTGGCCCTTGAGTCAAGTCATCAAGGGAGGAGCGAAAGAAAAAATATTTTGGTCTAAATCTCAACAGAAGGAGTTCGTAGATTTGAAGCATCACCTCTGCTCTGCACCAGTGCTCACATTACCAGACTTGCAACAACCATTTGAGATCGAGACAGATGCCTTTGACTATGCTATTGGGGTAGTCCTTACTCAACAGGGGCATCCAGTGGCATATCATAGTGAGACACTTTCCGACACAGTCCACAAGTATCCCACTTATGACAGAGAGATGTATTCCATTGTGCAGGCTTGCCGAAAATGGAAGCATTACATTTTGGGAAAGGAAATGGTCATCCACATAGACCACCGACCCATGTAGTTCATACAGACACAAGGGAAGTTGCAGAATGATCACCATCAGAAGTGGTCCACATACCTACAAAAGTTTCATTTGAACATTAATTACAAGAAAGGAAGCACCAATAATGTTGCAGACTACCTTATCCAACCACCTATCGTGATGCTAACCACTCTGCTCAACTCTTGTGGGCACGAGACTTCTAATTGGACACTTCTCTACAAAAGTGATCTAGAATTCAGCCACACATACAATACTCTCTTGGAGGGTAAGAAAGTTCCCAATTTTCACCTCCAGGATGCCCTGTTATGTCAACTGGGACACCTTTGTGTTCCTTCAAGTGAGCGTGCCAAGATGATTTAGGAAGTGCACTATAGTTAGGTCGTTGGGAATTTTAGGGTCTAGAAAACAGTGGCAGTACTGCAAAAGTAT
The DNA here is from genome assembly GCA_009831015.1 of Picea engelmannii. Taxonomy (NCBI): domain Eukaryota; kingdom Viridiplantae; phylum Streptophyta; class Pinopsida; order Pinales; family Pinaceae; genus Picea; species Picea engelmannii. The sequence goes on along the minus strand of ML793216.1, from coordinate 160,736 downwards.
TTCTATTGGCCAAACCTTCGACAGGATGTCGGCAAGTACATCAGATCTTTCACTTCCTGTGCCATTTCCAAACCGACCATCAAGAAGTAAGGACTCTATACTTCGTTGCCTACCCCTAGTTGACCTTGGGAGCCCATATCCATGGATTACATGTCGAGCCTTCCTTATACTAAGCATGGCAACGACTGTGTTTTCGTGGTCTTCGACAGATTCTCGAAGATGGCTATTATGGCAGCCTGCAAGAAGAATATCATAGTAGAAGCCACTGCTAAATGCTTCTTTGAATGAGTGTGGGTACACTTTGAGATCCCACAGTCTATCATCTCAGATCGGGATAGAAATTTCCTCAGTACATTTTGGTCCAGCCTCTGGTCAATGCTAGACACCAAGCTCACCAAGTCCACAACTTTCCATCCCCAAACTGATGGCCAGACAAAGGTCATCAATAGGATGATCGTACACATTTTGCGCATGTACAACTCAAAGAATCCATGCACAATGGGCTGAGAGCCTCCCCTCTGTACAACATGGTTATAAACGGGCCCTCCACAGCTCAACCGACCACATCCCCTTTCAGGTGGGCTTAGGATTCCAGCAATTATGTCCCATTGACGTAGCCATACCATTTGCAGCTACTCAGACTGATTCGACTCATGTCCAGTCTGAAGTTTCCAAGGTGAATAGATTCATTGAGTGCATTCAAAACATTCCCCAATAGGTTCATGACATATTGGACAAATCCAATGCTAAGTACAAGCAACAACATGATCAGCATCGGGTGCAACACAACTTCCAGGTGGGCAATAAAGTGTGCCTACATTTGTAGAAGAAGTGCCTCGTTGGACCCCACCTCAAGATTCGTCTGCTTCGATATGGGCCATACACCATCACCAAGGTTTTATGGGACAATGCCTTCAAGCTCAGTATCCCACCATTCCTTGGTCTGCACCCAGTGTTCAATGTGGACCACCTTCGACCTTACTTTCCACCTCTACTGGACAGATCCGACATGGAAGAACAACTCACACCAACAGAGTTAAACCCAGACTGCATGGAACAAGCCACAACTGATCTGATTACAGAAACACAGATCAAGAACACCCACCAACAGAGGATCCAGCTATATTGAGTTGTCAAAGCAGGCCAACTCCTTCACCAGGGCAAGTGGCTCACCAGGGACCAAGTTCAGCAAAAGTTTCCTCATCTCATAGAGGAACTCAACACAATGGGGACCATTATTTCCTAAGGGGGGAGGAATGAACCAGGTGGATATTGATGGCCACCCGCATATTCCACTTGAACCCCCACCATTTTTTCTTTCATTTTTTTAGTTTCCCTAATTGTAGCACAATTTACTATTTTTGGTAGTTTTTCGGGTCCTAAACTTCCGGAGTCGTTTTGACGCCCTAAACGACGTTTTTTGGGCATGGTCCGATCGAAAAATTTCAAATATCATCATAATATTTTCTACCAACTATTTTATTCCTTGGATAGATTTTTCTAACGATGTATCATATGCGTCAAACGAAGATATTATGCCAAAGTTACGACCATAGGAAATTGATGTACCAATTTACCCCGACGGGGCCCATATTCTGGTGTTTCATCTCCTAGGGTTAGGTTTTTTGGATGTTTAGGACTTCCATTGTTTCTCAATAATATATAGGCCTTCGAGCCTCATTGTAACACATAGTTCAGAGTCTAGTAGCTACCACATCTCTTCTCAGAGATAAACTACCAACGCCCTAGCTAGTTTATTTCCATTTTGTATGTAAACATATTTCAGTCATTTATTATTAATGAAATGAAGCATTATTTCCACTGCATCTCTAAGTTTATGTGTATTTATGTATTTCGTTGTGTTCCTACATAAATCTGAATCAAAATACCTTAATAAACCTACTATAATATCCAACTAATCCCATAAATGATCTTAAATCAGTTACATTCTGAGGGCTGGCCAATCCATGATTGCCTTGATATTCTCAAGATCTACTGCCACTCCTTATTCTGAAATTGTGTGGCCCAAATACTAAATTTCTCTCCAGAATAAATCACACTTACTATATTTGGCACACAACTAGTGGTCCCTAAGAACCTGTAGCACCAACATGAGATGCTCCTTGTGCTCTTCCTTAGTCTTAGGATATACTATGATATCATCAATAAACACCAAGACAAAATCATCAAAATACTTGGTGAGAACATTATTCATCAAACACATAAAGGTGGTTGGTGCGTTGGTAAGCCCAAATGGCACCACCACAAACTCATAGTGTCCATACCTCGTTCTAAAAACTATCTTGTGGATGTCTTCATCCTTAATTCTGACATGGTAATATCTCAATCTCAATTCAATTTTAGAAAAGATTGTAGCTCCTCTGAGATGATGAAAAAAATCATCAATCCTAGGTAATGGGTACTTGTTCTTGATGTTCATCTTGTTCAACTATCGATAATCAATACACAAATGCAAGGTACCATCCTTTTTATTCACAAATAGTGTTGGTGCTCCCCACGAGGATACACTCGATTTGATATACCCCGTATCCATCATTTCTTTTAATTTCACTTTTAATTCTACCAACTCTGGTGTACTCATTATGTAGGGTACTTTTGATGCCAATGTTGTTCTAGGTACAATATCTATAGAAAAATCTAGATCTCTCCTCAGAGGAAGTCTAGGTATCTCCTCTAAAAACACATCTCTAAATTCCCACAACATTGGGTGATCGTCAATATTCAACTCCTTACTCTTTGTTGCATTGAGTACTTGTATTGCATACAAGGGATGCCCATTTTGACTAATCTTTTTGAGCTACAATGTTGATATCTACCTAACTGATACATGATTTTGAATGCCTTGCAATACCCTTGTGTTTTTTTCTTGATCTTCACACTCTAAGGTCTTGTCATAAAAATTCAATCTCGCTTTATGGACAACCAACCGGTCCATGCCTAACAACACATCATATGATCCTAAGGGTAGGTTATTTAAGGCTGCTTGAGTATGCAATCCACTCATTTCCAATGAACATCCCTCTATTACTTTTTCTACCTTCTTCTTAGTTCCTATGGCTAGCTGAACCCACCATGCCTTTGAATGATTCTTTATCTATATGGAAAATGCTTCAACAACATGAGGTTAAACATAGCTAATGTTAGAACCAAGGTCAATCAAAATAAAAATAGGTTTCTTGGAAATTATACCTTCCAATTCCACCACAAAGGCTTGGTGGTTTGCTTATTGATTCTCAACAACTGCATAAATCTTTGGCACACTGATGTCATGTTGTTTGTGAGGAAAATCTCTCAACAGATGTGCCTCTTCACAACCCCAACATTGTTGGTGTCCTTTATTATACTCCTCTACTTTCTCTCTTTCTTGTTTTGCTAGCCTATTCCCACTCTGAGATGGCAATTTATGCTAGTGCATACTTCTACTCGGATGGATGAACTAAGCACTTTTCTTGGGATTATTATATTGGGATGGTTTTAATCCCTTCCTATGTAATATGGGTTTACCCTTTCTCTGCCAATCCATAAGATGATCTTGCCTATTCTTGGATTGGTCATAGAAAAATGTATCCTTCCTAATGGTATCCTCCAAGTTCTTAGGCTCGTCAAACTCAATCCTATCCTGATAGGATTGTGGAAATACACTGAGGAAACATTGTATTCTTTCATTCTCATCCTTTAGATAAGGAATCCCTTAGATAAGGAACCTCAACAAGTCTAAGAACCTCTTGGCATAAGCATCCATGGTAAGTTTCCCTAAGTTGTGTTCATGGAATTCCTTAATCTCATAGTCATAGTACTTCTTTGATAAGCATTATGCCTTCCTAAAGTATTCCTCAAAATACTTCCATGTCAGTTCACTTTCCTTCAATCCATTAATTTCTTTGAGTTCCTCCCACTATATGGAAGCTCCTCCATTTAGATTGAAAATGGCTATTTTTTCCTTTGTATTTTTCGAGTAATTATGCGCTCAAAAATACTTCCCCAATCCTAACATCCAAGCTTCAACTTCTTCTCCTTTATTGATTTCTCCATTAAAGGTAGCTAGCTTAGCCTTCTTGAATTCTTTTGTTGGATAACTCTATGAGTGTCTCTTATTTTTCTTCTTAGGAACACTTGAACCAATGTCATTGCTGGACAATTCCTCTGTAGTGGTCTTCCGACTAGATGAATTTTTGGAAGTCTCCCCACTAGTTCTGTTTCTTTTATCATTTCGATGCCTTTTCTTGGAATAACTTCTTCCCTCATTACTATGAGGTGGTCCATGCTTCTAGACATCTAAAGTGATCTTCAATTTATTTGAGTGTTTTAGTTATGCATTACTAATGGCTAGACCTTGCTGCAGATTCTTTTGAATATCTGACATACTTTGCAACAATACTGCATTTAATTATGTCTTCTCTGCATCAACTCTCATGAGCCTTTGATTTTCTTCCTTTAGACTTCTTACTGTTTCTACCAAACATGTATGGGTTTCTTTGGCCCTCTTGTCATCATAATATTCATCTCGAAAATGAGGGGTCTCTTCCATGTTGAGTTGCACTATTCACCTTTCAATATCTCCTATGTGCTGAAATAAGAAAATGCTATTAGTAAATCACATTTCAAAATGAGTGACATATAATAAAAATGGTAGGCCTTTTAAACATCAATTTTCTTCAACAATCTTGATCCAGGACTCCATTCCTGTTATTAATCCTTCTCAAAATTGTTGTCAATATTCATCAACATAGATAAATCATTTAATGATTGAAACAAAAACTTCCATTACATAAAATATTACAGAAATCATTCATGCTTGGTGACCCATTTGAGCGTAGGGTTTGAACTCTGCTTTGATACCACTCTGTAACACACCAGACCCCCTTAAGCTCTCTTAGGTTGGTGGGGTGTACAAATTTACTCTTCTTGTTTTCTCAATTCTAATCTCATAATCTAGTTCTTCTCTTTGAGATATTTCTGACAACTGTAACCATGCTCAAAACTGAGTTTATAATCGAAAGATTGGACCTTTTAAGTTTTTCAGGCCTTCTCCTACCATTTCCATGTGGCATGCATGTGGTTCCACATCACTCATACCATCCGATGTGGATTGACGTTTTAGGAAACATCAACCCTCCAACGTGGCACATCTCAACTAGTAGATTATGGGCATGTGACACATACAACGATGGTCTTGGAGGTGGTTCCATACCTCAGTGGGCACCGAGATCCAGTGAATCCCCACACTAACACAACCAAGGGTCCTCCCGTTTTCCAGTTATCTTTTGGTTCAATCCCCAAAGCCATACCTACCTGAGAATAAACACCCATCGGAACACACCTCACCCCACTGGTCATCGGGATCCCAGGCTTCGCTAAGACTCTTACAACCATGTCTTCACTCGTCCGATGGTCCAGTTCTATGGTGCGGTGAATTCCTTCCTGAGCTCATTCCAAGAGATCAACGTACAAGACTCTTGACCCCCCATATTTGATGGTTGGGATCCATCCTTGGGTTCAAAGGAGCATAAAGGCCACGACCCATTCCTCGGTCCATCCTCTTAGATGTTGACACTTGTCCACTTTCCATGGGCTGAACTCAATGACACGTGGATCAACTACATACTCCTAACATCAACAATAGGTGCACTTTAGGTTCACTCACAACAAAGGAGTCAGGTCGAAACCCTTCCTGTAACCTTTCCCAACCGGGCACCGACAAACCAGAGAGAAAATTAAAGGATCGATTCTTGGGAGCTATGGTGGCTCAAAGTTTTGGTTACTCCCCTTCGCATCCAATGGTCAAGATTTCTCTGCCCTTAGATACGACAATTAAGGTTTAAGGGCGCCAAACCAAAGGCTCATACCCGACATGGCCCACACTTGACTCACACAGTTATGATGCTAACACGTGTCGTCCTCTATGGAATTATAGCCTCCACATTGGCACGATATGTCATAATCATGTTATCCTCTCTCTCCTTTATTTACATGTGTAAAAATGGGTGGAACCTTGTAGCAGAACTATGTGTAATCAGGATCTGATGGTTCCTTTGAGGGTCAGTTACCACACTTATCCCAAATGCTTAGTCCTTCCTTGATGGTCGAGATGATCCCTCCACTTTGGATCAACAACTATTGTTCACTTCAATTTAACGAGGATTTGAATGGGTTAAGGACTATCTATGGACTTAGAAATCCTACGGTCTTTCGTTGGTTCTTCCTGCAGGGGTTTTCAAATTTGTTCCCATTGGTTTTAACTCCTCTTCTTAGGAAAGAAAAATTCTACCAAGAACCCCCAAATGAAGGTTTCCATGTCCTGCAAACTTTCCATGTAATGGAGAGGGAAAATACATGGATTTTGTCCTTCTCTAGCCTCCCATTCACAAGCATTATAGTTAATTTCATTTACCACTTACAAGGAAATTGAATCCTTCCATTCAACTCAGATTTATCATCTATTTATCACATCAATCCATTATAGAAACAAGATATAATTTATAATCATTAATAAACATTCAATGAACATTTCAGGTCAAATATTTATGTTCAATATTGTTTCCAACCAGCCAACTGGTTAAGGGTGAAGGTATTTCCACCCAACCATAGGCTATATTGAAATTTGTCTTTCTACAACAAACCACCCTCGTGTCAAGCCATGATACCTCCATGGGGCTCTCACAATTGACTCAAGAAGTCAAGGAATGGATTAGGAAGGTTACTCTCCTTCATTCCACTAGAAACAACAAAGGTTTCCCTCTTCCCACTGAGCTTAGGACCTCTGCAAGTTTATCAGGGCCTTTCCAGCTGGATTTCCTTTACACAAGGGAGTCCCTTCTCTACTGCACAAAATATCAGCAACCTCCCCTTACCAGTGTCGGTGTCTTTCCAGCTAGCACCAAGTCACAACCCTCTTTTCTCTAGTCTGGATATGGGTCTTCTCTATTCTAGGGTGACCATTCAATTCTTGGGAAAGCTTTCTATTTTCTTCAGAAAAAATTCCTAGATCTTCTTTGTTGCTCAGAGTTGCGTGTGTGATATCATATGATCATTTCATCACCATCTATTTGTGAGTCTATGACTCATCTCTATGAGTGTTTTTTCTATGTTATTTTATATCTGCATTCTACTTGTTTCTCATCTGCACATCCTCTAGTTGTTTTTCCCTCTTTCTCCTCATTCATCGAGATCCCCACTCCAGGATTGATGGATACTTGATGAGTTTGGGCTTCACCAATAGTGATGTGGATCCCAACCTTTACTACAAGGTTTTTGATGGAGATCATTTGATCTTGGTGTTATATGTTGATGATTTATTCCTTACAGGGGGAAAGAGACTCGTTGTCGGGTGCAAGAGGGAGTTAGCCTCAAAGTTCGAAATGAAGGATATTGATTTGATGCATTATTTCTTGGGATTGGAAGTGTGGCAGAGACCATGTGAGATGTTCCTCAGACATGTGAAGTACATAGTTGAAATCTTGAGTATATTCGACATGATGGACTACAAGTCCATGACTACACCTATCATGACAAATCTGAAGAAGCTGAGTGATTCTGTTTCAGATTCAAATTTGGTGGATCCCACTATGTACAGACAATTGATTGGTTAACACTGGGACAAATATTTTCTTTGTAGTGAGCACCTTGAGCCAATTTATGGTTGCTTTGAGGTAGTTCCACTAGGTTGCAACAAATCATGTGTTGAGGTATCTACGTGGTACAGTTGGATATGGTCAGATATATGTATTAGGTGGTGAAGTGAGGCTACATGGATATACAGATTCAGACTGGGAAAGAATTGCAGTGGACAAAAAGAGCACCTCAGGGTGCTTCTTTAGCTTAGGATCAGCCATGATATCCTAGTTTAGCAGGAAGTAGACTTATGTAGCAATCAGTACATTACAAGCATAGTATATCACATCCAATGTCGCAAGTTGTGAAGTAGTATGGCTTCAGAAGCTTCTTGCAGGACTATTTGATCAGGAGCTAGAGATGACCTTGATACATTGTGATAATGAAAGTTGCATTAATATTTCATAAAATCCAGTATTTCATGACAGGTCGAAGCACATTGAGATAGAATATCACTTCATCCGAGACATGGTGCAGAAGGGAGCAGTAAATATGTAGTACATATCCAAAGATGACCAGATTACGGATATTATCACTAAGCCTTTGTCTAGGGAAAAGTTTGTATACTTCAGAGACAAGCTTTCCATGATGTAGAATGTCTCCCTCGCTGAGAGGGAGTGTTGATGTCGAGCATACATTCTCTCAGATTGGTCATGTTGATTTGACCAAGGGAGGATGATACATTCACTCATGGGGCCATGCTGATTTGGCCAATGGTGGATGGCCCTAGATGTTGATGTTTCTCCAGTAAGAAGCATCGGGCATACATTCTCTCATATTGGTCGTGATGATTTGACCAAGGGAAATGACTCATTCAATCATGAAGCTTTTCTAGTGGTGAATGACCTAAATGTAGTCTTTCTCCCGACAAGGAGTGGATAGACTCGAGGTGCTCTCACATTGTCTGCTCCAATATGGAGTGATCTATATTAATTAGACATGCATGTGAGGAAATAATCATCAACACAAATATAATATATAAATAATGAATTTACAATATAATGTATAAATATATAAATAATCAATAATTAATAATTAATAATAAATTGATTAATGGAAAAACAATAATGGAAAAGACATGTCCATTAAATGAAAAGGCACTCCACCCATGTATATATATTGGGGCCCTCTATTGTAATATATCATCTCATATATAATATTTACTTACAACAACCTCTCATCAAGTTCGCTAAGTTTTGTTGAGATTTTCAGTGTGTAATTATTATATGATAACAGTAGCATTTAAATCATATGGCAATAATTATCAGATCTGAAAATTAGAAATTCAACACACCTCAATGCTATATAACAAGGATCCATGTAATGCATTGATGTAAGAGAGTGATGTATGATTATTGTACATTAATATAATGTGATATTTGAGGTATATTGTTATTCTTATTTGATGTTTATGTGTGTGAATTTTTATTATGGTTTGCTCTCAAAATACCAACAATTGAGTGGTTGAAACTCAAACCATTGTAAAAATCACACTTTGGGTGCATTTTTGGCAATATTCAAGACCCACAACTTGTTGTAAGAGAGTGAAAGAGAGAGGGCATTCAACACTACAAGTGAGCATGGATAAATGAAAGTGAGCAAGTTCAAAAAATTAGGTGAGCATTAAGTTCAAGAGAGCGAGTACAAGGGAGCTTGAGAACAACGATGGCCAAAGTCATGGAGTTGGTTTCCTTATTGGAAACAACTAAAAATATTTTTGTAATACTAACCAATGAAACATTGGAAAATGTTCTCATGCAAACGAGGATCCATTTTCTACAATATCAATCCCAAGTTTTCCCAACTATTGAGTGATGAAATTGGGGATCTAAAAAATCGACATCCAATGAAGTGTTTTGAACTAGTTTTTATTCAAAACAATCCTCTCTATGATGATGATGATGATGATGATTTTGATCAATAGTCAGTGTAGGAGAAACTCAGTGAGATAGCTTTAGATATAAGTGCATACGAGGATGAAGTTGTGCATAAACAAGTTCAACTTTCTCTTTCCAATCCTATCATCAAACCTTGGGAATAAATCAGGAATAATAAGCACAAACCATGTATCAGATATGATAAGAAAGTGAATTTTCATACTCCAGATTATTCCAAATGAATCCACTTCATCAGTGTCATATCCCTTCAAGAATATTTAACTTCCCTTGTTCCATTTCAACATCAGAATGTTAAATGCCAACATTGCAATTGAGTTGGTCACATGGAGAGTCAATGTTTTTATCTCCATCCTTGTCAGAATTACCGAAAATTAAATCATTCATTGAATAGATGTTCGACATTGAATAAATATGTAAGATTAAAAGTACACTATGGGTGGCTTGATCGTTGGTAATGGTCATCAACAACCTAATGATTATTTTAGTCTTACCGAAGAATTCAATCTCGAGTAAAGACATGTCTTGCAGCAGACAATAAAATGAGTATGGTACTCTCTTGTGCCTCAAATGGGGGAGTACAATGATGTAACTCTCCTACACCTTTAGGGGGAGTTCATAAATCAACTCAAGATGGTTTTTGGTCAACCAAAAACCACATGTGGTCTCTCCTTTCAACTGACAAAGGGGGGAATTGAAGAATGTTGTTAGACTGAAAGTTTTGACTACAAAAACAAAAAACAAATATGCGAGATGGGAATCAAATTTACCAGATGGGAAACCTAGTCTATAGAAAGCAAATTAAACAAAAACAAATTGCCATATGGTCCTCAAATTTTCCAAATGGGAAACTATAGTCTATAGATGGCAGACTTTAGTAGAATTATGGTTCAATGTATTGCAATTGAAGCATACACATGATACATGATTGTGATGTTGATTTTGAGAGCAATGATGTGGACATTTTGTTCACATGGATGGTCATTCAACTTATCATAATACAGTTGGATCCTTCTGCATTAAATCTTGGAATTTGATTGAGTTGTTAAACATTTTTAGGGATGTGTCAGATTTGCAGTTGATTTACTTGATAAGGTGTTGTGGAACTTGTTCCTCTCTCTCTATGTTTCATTTCATATGGTTTAGTGTCTTTAATAGTTTTATAAAACCATGTAGTTTTTTCTGTGAATTGCATTGTTCTTCTTGTTTTTCTTCTTTTAACTCCATTTCTAGTTTCTCTTATTTTTCTTATTTTGTTATTCTTCTTGTCATGTATGTTATAAGATTTATGGTTTCTAGTTCACATTTCACCAACAAAATTTTATTTTTCTAACCATTTTACAACTACAATTGTAGGGGCTTCTCGTCAAAGTAGGATTTACTTGATAAGGTGTCGTGGAACTTGTTCCACTCTTTGTGTGTTGCATTTCTTATGGTTTTATGTCCTTAATAGTTTTATAAAACCATGTATCTTTTTTTGTGAATTGCTTTGTTGTTCTTGTTTTTCTTCTTTTAACTCCAATTCTACTTTCTCTTATTTTTCCTCTTGATTTTCTTCTTTTGTTATTCTTCTTGTCATGTATATTATAAGGTTTATGGTTTCTAGTTCATCTTCCACCAAGAAAGTTTTATTTTTCTATCCATTTTCCTACTACAATTGTAGGGGATTCTCGTCAAAAATCACATCTCTAGTTATTAATAACTTGATTACAATTGATCCAATATTATAACTAATTAATATACAATTTCAACTTTTCTCCTCCATTTTTTGTCTAGTCTTATCTAGAAAGTGAGAATACACCAAACAACCCAAAAATCTAAAAATATTTATCAGCTTTCTCCCTAACCATGCCTCCTTAAAGGTCATACCATGAACTACCTTTGCATGACTTGTATTAAGTTGAAACACTTTGTTTGAACTTCTAAAAAAAAATGGTTTCCAAGAATATGTCCTTTTAACATGTGTCTAGCTATCTCCATTATTAATATGCTCCCTTGCTTCGCTACACCATTATATTTTAATGTGTAAGAAACTAATGTTTATCCCCTCGTATCTTTATTATTTCAAAAATTACATTTTTTAATCATATTCACTTCCTTAAACACTCTCCAATACTTTATACTTCTATCACTTGATTTTTCCGATGTTTCTTTGAAAATGTTAAAAAAAAATAAAACAATTTAATGATTTGTTTTTTTAAACCCTATATTTGTTTACAATTATATTTTATATACACCCATACAAATCCCTACATCATAGAAAAGATCCACTTAATCCAGAGGAAAAAAATGGGTCCAATGTTCAACTCGCATTGGATGTAAAGTCAAAAGGTATAGAAGGTGGTGTATAGTGGAGTCGTGGGAGACATTAAAGTGGAAAGTTAGTAACAATTTAAAATACAAATCTATTTTGGTTTTTAAATAATAAAATAAGGAAAAAAAGTTAGAAGCTTTCTAGTTTTAAATTTTAGAAATGAGATTGTTTTTAAGGGAAAAATCATAAATGTCATTACACATTGAGAAATATTCAATTATGATTATGAATAAGTAATTGCAACATACAAAAAATGTTTGATTAAAAAAATCCATAATTTGAAATCTAAAGTTAAAGAATGGTCAATGCATTAAACAAAAAACTTATCCAAACTTAACAATGCATAATCTTTGATGATATACATCTATTGCAGTTTAAAGACTATATGTCTTCAAACAAATTCAATAGCCCAGTTAAAACATATGTGATTAAAAACAAGAATTAGTAATGAGACATTGGTGGGTATCACACAACAAATTTTGTGCATAAAGAAAAGCAAGGTTATCTTATATCCAATGTGGAACTAATGTGATACTTTATATGTAATAATAATAACTTATTAGAAAAAAAATGAGTTTAAGTTTTTATTCATGTCATGGTACCCTTATTATATGTTTTTATTTTGGAAAATAAAATAAAAAAACAAATAATTATATATCCATAAATAAAATTAATATATACAATAAACATGTTTGAGTCAGTGTACCCTTATTATATGTTTTTATTTTGAAAAATAAAATAAAATAAACAAATAATTATATATCCATAAATAAAATTAATATATACAATAAACATGTTTGAGTAATTGACCCTACTAACTCATATCTTAGGTTAGATATTCAAACTTTAACACCTTTTACAAAGTTTATGTAGCTAATTAAAACTATATTAGTCAAACCCATGTTCTCACATGTTTTATTAACACTTTCTAAATATATGATAACTTATGTTTCATCTCCTTACTGGGAATCATGAATATATATATATATATATATATATATATATCATTTTTCTTTCTTACATAGTTTTACTTAGTTGAATGGTGCAAGGATGGTGGAGGCTTGGGTAAAATTAACTATCTAACTTTCTTGAAATCGTTCATAGGGATTGTTTCTTTCTTTGGATATGAGGTATCTTATTCATGCAACCAATTCATCCCCTCTAAAAAAAAATTAGTCAAGATAATATGCATATCCACAAGTATATCCATTTCGTCAGATGGATGGATTGAGATATTTGTTGATGTACTGGGATCAAAGTGAACCACATATTTCTTGGGAGTTCTACCCTTGGGATTCATTCAAGAATGATTCTAACCTTTGGGTTTGTTAACTTTTCCCTTTTCCCTATGACATCTTAGCCTTTATACGTGCAATTATTCAAATGACATATCACTTGACATATTCTGCACTTGAAAGTTATATTTTTCATAATCTAATTCTTAGATTTGATGAAAATCATTTCACTCCAAAACTAATTTATTTAGTAATTCTTGACTAAATTCGAATTGTACATCAAATACTTGAACATAGGTAATGATTCTATTTTAGAAATAACTAATTTCAACTTAAAAAACGCTAAAGCATTTGAACACTTGCAAAATCCACATGAAAAGGGATAAATTCAATAATTGCATCTAGAAAGAGTGATGATGAGAGACATGATAAATCATTAACGAAATAATATCACATGATTATAAAGTATATATAGAAAAATTAGGCCAAAAATATTTTCTTTTATAATGTCTTCTTTTTATTTTCACAAAATACAAATTAAATAACTCTAAATGTAGAGTATGTCTAATGTTAACTTTCCATTCTAGGTTTAATAATATTATTTATATAGAGAATGTATACTTAAACACGTACTTTCCCAACCAAGATCGTGAGCATATTCATCATTATTGGTTTATTATGATAGAGGCTCTTTAAGTCCCATACACCAAAAGATTCGAGGAAAGGAAAAATGGGCATAAGTTGGAGATTCTAGTAAAATGTTGAACTTCTAAAGTTGCAAACTTTGAGCAACAAATTAAGTAAAATAGAGAATAACAAAGAGTATTCCAAGATGGCATGTGATTACCTATATAAAGTAAAAATATGCAAATACATTTTTCAAATTTTGGACGTGTACATTAGCAAAATTACAATATACATTTTTCAAATTTTGGACTTGTACATTAGTAAAAGTACAATATATTATAGTTATGAAATAAAATTTTGACATAAAGTGCTTTTTTAAAGAAAGGCAGATATTTTAGTGAACATGGTAACACTAATTACATCGATTCAACCAAACTAGGTGGTGGGAATTGTTTACACTATGTTATCACTCCAGGAAACTCTCCTAGGCTGTAAGTCGGAGATCCCTGGTAACTAACTCTTTTTGGGAAATATTTTCCAAATAATGATGTGGTTTTTGGATCAAGATGAATATCTAGAGACTGGACTGTGTTTTCAAGACTGTCTAGAAATATAAAATCTCACAAGGCCTTCTAGCAATGCGGTCAGACAAGGTTTGATTAAATGGTAGAGAAGATAGCTATTGAACCAGACTATACTCATATAAAACAAGCACAATGGGTTTAATAACTAAGGAAATAACTTATTATTCTCAACTTAATCAATCAATTAGTGAGATGACAGTCACATGCAGATTGAATAAGCATCAATAAAGAACCTTCACTCATAAGATATCAGAGAACAGAAAAGAAAAGTCTGACAACACAACTGAAGGAAGCTTGCAATTTTTCATATAATAAGAATA
>ML793216.1:101992-146079 GCA_009831015.1 Picea engelmannii | reverse complement strand
AACTGAAGGAAGCTTGCAATTTTTCATATAATAAGAATAGGTCTCTCTTACAGTAGCAGCATGTAGAACCCAAAATCGAACCCTTAGTTTGTCTTCTATCCTAAGCTTTATAGCTTTACAAAGTAGTTCTGAGATCCTGAAAATATGGATCAAATCAGCTAAAAATAGTAAGTCAAAATTTGATTGCAAAAGATGAGGGATGCTTCCCCAAAATGAGGCAAATCCCAGATTTCTCTCTGTTGATTGTTGGTGTAGTGCAGAACAGCCTCCCAAGGCTAAATGATGACTCTCAGATAGAGACCAAGTCGAATTTGCTGATGTGGCAAGGTGTCCTGATTTTCTGTCTTAATTAAAGATGTCTATAAACCTTTGAAACACCTCCTTTCTCCACCATTTGTCAAAAATAATTGTTGGGCTAGACTTGATAATTCATTAGACGTTCATTAGAAAAGATCTCGAATCTTTTCATCTCCAAAATCTTTGATCTGTGTAAAAACTTGTTAATTCTGGACAAAACAGTCTTTCGGTGGTTAACTGGGAAAGCTTCTAGGTGAGTTATCCACCGAAAGCACAGCTTTCGGTGGTTAATGAACAGTCGTCCTATTCGCCTAAACCACCGAAAGTCAGAATTTCCAGAAAACAATGCCTTTGGGAAAAATCAATTTTCTCAACCGTGGAATGTCCATTTTTCACGTTCAAATAGTCGATTTTTAACTACAGATCATAAGATTTCCAATGGTGCAATAAGATTTGGATTTGGAGCTAGGGAAGCTAGAAAAATTTTCCTTACAAGATTAGGCATCGTTCTTTCAAAAATGCCAGTGCGTTTTTTATCGTTAACATCTGGCTCCAACTGGGATGGAGACCTCCCTGCGAGGTTTCCAAGAACCTAGAAGACCTTGTGCCTTTAGTATTGGGCCATGGATTCATTCAGCCTTTTCAGTGGTTAATGAGCACACACATGCTCGCCTAAACCACTGAAAACATATACTTACCCAAAAATCAAAACTTAATGAATCTCGATTACCTGCAAGATTTCAAAGACCTCAGGGTTTGCTAGACGAAGCTCCTCTCTCTGCTTACCACGCTTCCAATTCTCAGTATGAGGTCAATAGGCACATCCACCATGACTATCTTCCATGATTAGGAGAGAAATGAGGATTTTCACCAATTGCATATTTCAGCCTTCCAGAAACATAATGAGGAAACCAAGCTGCACCACCACTAGCATTTTCATAAGGTATAGAAGCAAGATCAAGGACTATAGTAAACCAAAGTTCCATTGAATTGTGTGAACAATCATAAAGAAGCCACAGATAAGTCTACAATAATAATAAAAACTCAGGCTGTGAAGCCACCAACGGAGGGTGTTTCCGGTTGCAACCATGTCTCTGTAAACCTTTTCTGGATAGTGTATCAATACAGCAGCAGCTTCAGATACAAAGCATTTTTAGATCTTCTGATATGTGCAAAAAATCCAACTTGTTTCCACCAAAATAGGTGCCAAAACCAACTTGGCCACCTTTTCTAATCCTTATATACCAAAAATGAATCTTGAAACTGAATAGATAATTCATCATTTATCCATCATGAGTGTTTTCAAAAGTTTTGGATCAGTAAAACCTCGATCTGTGCAAAATTTATCTTTCTCTGTCTAGTTACAGGTTTCGGTGGTTAACGATATTCGGATTTAAGCACCTTATCTACTGAAAGAACCCCTTTTCGGTGATTAATGAGCACTAATAGGCTCGCCTAAACCACCGAAAGGTGAAACACTTTCAGAAATCAAAATCTCAAAATTTCAATTACCTGCGTGGTTGCATTTAGTTTCAAGGATTCTTAGAGAAAACTCCCTTCTTTCTGTCAACAATAGCCTTTCTTTTAATCTCCTGCTCCTCTCCTTCTATTGCATCTTCTTGTAGTTCCATACGGCCTTCAGATGTAGTAAATATACCATTCTGCAAAGGATATGAACTAATGCACTGCCTATGTCACTGTCCTTAGTTTCATATGGAACAGAAACAACTGGTAAATGTGGTACTGTAGTTAGCAGTTCACTTTCATTCCCAACTATCTGGTCTGTGTAGATAGAAGCTGGAACTGATGAAGCTGTTTAGGTGACTGCATGAGGGATTTTTGCCCTTGTTGTACTAAACTTGATCGAAACTGATCAATAGTAGCTAATGGCCAGCGTTTAAGTGGTAGGCCATCCCCCGTTGATTCATACCTAGATTTAATATATTGGATTTCGGTTGCACAGCTCCTGGGAGTCCAAAAAGAGATGGATCTGTGATAAGGGACCTTTGATTCAAAACTACATTAGCATCATTCTTGTTTTCCTGGGCGTTAACACCCATCTGTTTAGATCGAGCCTGAACTTGATGTTGTGTTGCAGTAACACCCCAGAAGGATTAGATACAGTTTGAGCAGAGCAGTTTTGTTTGTATCAAGAAGTTGTCCAGGTGAATCCCCATCTCTTTGGTGTGGATGTTTCAGGCGCTCCTCAAAAATTTTAGTTTCCATGGCATTTGCTTGTTGACTGTCATAGCATGTTCTCAGAATTTATGCCGTTAGATACTCCATTAAGAGAATCATGATTGACATCCCTTCATTGTTGTTGATGGGCATGTCTCTGTTGTAATTTAAACAATCAACATTCTGCTCCTTCCCCTGTAACTCTGCAAGGAAGTGATATGCAGGATCGCATCCTATTCATCAATTATATTATATGGATCTACCAATGGTGCCATTTGACTTAGCATTACCAGTCTTGTCCAGATCTTGAGAAATATGAGTCCCAAAGCCCAATCTTGATAGAGAAGGAACATCGGGCTTTCATTGACAGGTACACATAAAGGCACTATCACCAATAGCTCAAATAATAGTTCAATAAGAACAGGGATGACAAAGATCCACAGTGACAACATAACAAAACTTTTCACAACAATCATGAACCACATTAAAACTTGGTTGACAAGATATTTCAAGTTGTGATTTTTTAGATGATCAACAGCATATCCAATTCCAGCTACAATAGCCCAAATAATATAGCATCCAAGGTTGAAGGCGTAAAGATCATTGCATTTGATCCCATGTGTAATAGAAAATTGAGGAATGGAAGTAAACAATGTTCGACCTGCTGCTTTCATTGCTTCATCTGTGGTCAACTTTATCAGTATCCAAGCACTGATACTTGTCTTAGGTCGTTTTGGGGATTTAGGCAATGCAGATGCCTTATAGAGGTATTTGAATCTCGCAAGAAAATTAGACTTAGGTGATGTACTGCCAAAATTTTCTTCTGAGCTAGCTGGAGATGACGGTGTGCTCAGATCGGATTCATCCAAGAAATATTCTTTGTTGTATTCTTCTCTCATGGCTAGAATGTAGTCATATGTTCTGATTCCCTTCTTTATTAAGACTATATGGAAGAAAAAACAAAATTGTCCTAGGGCTACACAGGCATACACTGAACTAAAATAAGGAAAGCCGCAATAGCTGCAAAAGCCCCTCTTGGGAATCTGTTTCCAAACCTAAACTCAAGTTCGTGAATGATGCCTCTTCGATTTGCAAAGCAGCGAATAAATACGGCAGGTCCTCACCTCCCTCCAGTGTGAGCATAATGAGGATTGAATCCATAAGGAGCATGAAAGTAGTGTAATTCCTCCTTCCAATACAGTTGTTTAACCACCGGCAACGGTGATCAAATCCATCCACACACTTATCACAACTTCTACAGTGTTTGGTACATTTTTTCACCTTTTTGTTGCAGAGAGAACAGAATATGACATCATCCTCAGCAAGCTCTGGTGCAATGCTCTCATTAGCGATAAGGATAGGAGGCATATAGGATTCCAGTTCAACTGGGGTTTTCCATGGATCCGTATATCTCCTCTTAATACATGAATGGAGAATCTTCTTCTTCGTCTTCTTTACATACCTCACAACTAACTGAGCTAGAAGTGCCTGAATTTTCTTACGCCCGAAAGAATTCCCTGAAAATTTTGTTCCAGAATTTTTCAACGAGTTTTTGTCTATTGGGTCTATGCTGGAACACCTTAGAAACAGAACCATTACAGAAAATGCCACACACGAGAATATGGTAATTACGGTGGTCTCCAAAACATTGTTGCCAAGGAATAAACCCAAAAACAAATAGAACGCCAACACCATTACCAAATATATCGCGATTCCCACCATCTGGATGATGAATTTTGCCAAAACTTCAACCATTCTTCAGCCACCTTGAACGAATTTGGAGCTAATATTGCGCGCCTGGATCAGAGATTTACAGGCTGTTTCGCGATTCCCGAATCTTCGTCGATGGTTAGAGTGTTGCCACTTTGTCTCCTTCATCTTCCACGCGGCCACGTCTCTCAATTGACTGTTTTTCCAGATTAGTTGGCTTTGATTGTTGTTGATACATATGATCAGTCTCCAATCTAACAACATCATGACTTGGACCTTGATTCTTTTGTTCCAACTGATGTGGAGAAACATGTAGTTGCTGGGAAGAATAGTTCTGCACATGCTGCTACTTTGCTGATAAGGACTGTCCTTCCTGTTGATGAGCATCACCCTTTGAATTTGATGGCATCTGTTGGGCAGACTGTCTTTGAAATCCTCCATATTCCTCAAGGGAACCTATCTTTATCTGCCCAATCTCTATTTGACCTACAGAAGAAAAAAAAATGCTCTTTATTATCTGACAGTCCCTGCTGCTTTGGAGTCCACGAGCCAGAGGATCTAGGCAGCTGATGAGGATAAATTTGCTCAGTAGGGTGGGTTTTCTCAAGTTCATCATTTTTTCCTTTTTTCCAGACAACTGAGATACTGATTTAGTAGGGGTTGAAATTGTATCTGCAGCTTCTGCTTCTTGAAGAGAGTGTCCAAGGTATTTAGAAGGACAATCCAGGATGAGGCACTTGTTATTTTATAACCAGAGTAAAAAACCAGTGAAGAACAATTTACTCCCAAGTCCTAGTTTTCTGAGTTTTGTTTAGGTCTGTGCAGGAAAACATGCCGATCTGTTTGAGAACAAAGGTCCACTCTTTCCCATTCTTATCTTTTGCAGAGAGATTATCATACATTCACTGTCTCACACCCTTGACTCTTCCAGACATAAGTTATATTTCTGACTTCCCCTCATCAAACAGTGTAGGATCACCAACAACATTTGCCACAATTCGAGCCCCGTGAACTGGAGAATTTGATGGATTGAATTATGATGCATGGTTTTCTTGTGACCTGTAGAATGAAATTCCTATGTGACCTAGACTTTAAACATTTGAAAACTGTAATGCTTGAATGTTTTGGCTTGATGATAACTTATGTATGACTTGTGATGATGACAGGTATTTGACATATTGACTTGGAACTTGACACTTGCTCTTGGGCATTGGTGTTAGAACTGAGCTTTGTATGGTTTGTGGCTTGACTCATGGCATGATTTAAGGCTTGACTAAGTGACTCCTACTCTAGCCACTGTATTGTTTCCAGATCAGGTAAAATCATGCTTCCAATGAAGACATGTCAGAAAGTGATTTCCTGAAACTATTTTTGCTCTTAACCCAAAAAATGATGGAAGCCATATCATGCAGAAATATAGTCGATAACAGAAACAAAATTGTCCCTCGTCTGACAAAAATGTTTTGATATTTATGTTGCTCCTAGATTCCAAAAAGTTTGCAATAGGGTCATAAAAATCCTGAAAGAATACCTCTTTGAGTTGCTGATCCAACTCGTTGTATTTAAGCTGCTGATTGCTTTTACTTATCTCAATGCTAAATGTAAACTGCTTGATCTCTGTTGAAGAAAAATAAGAACACAATTTCTGACCTGAACCTTTCTGCTCGTCATCTTCCTTTTCATACCTGCTGCAAATTTCCTGATGTTGCATCTGAAGAGGAGACAGTCTTTGCAAATCTGGAAAAACTAAGCTGCCCTCACCATCTTCTTCTTCATGTGTGCTGCAATCAAAAGACTGAAAGTTGTCCTTACTATCTATTGCAGGTTTGAGACTGTCTTCTACTGATACATCAGCCTGCTCAACATATTCAGAGTTTTCAAAGAGAAAAATATGATCTTCCTGACAACTAACAACAGTAGATGTGTTTTATATGATTTCAAAAGCATCACTAAGATTATCATAGTGTGAATCATTGATCTCCTGATCATGATGAAGAGCATTTTCTTCGACAGCATACTTTTCAAGAAGTTCTAATTTTGAAAGATGGAATTCATGACAACACTCGGGAAAAAGAAGATCAGCTGAAAATAGGTCTTTACAAAACACATGAAAATCAGCATGAAAATCTGCTAAAGAGATGACACTTGCATCCGGAAGAGACCGGCACCAGTCAAGAGAAATTCCCTCTAAAGAAAATTTGAACAGCTTGATTTGAACATCCTCATGTACAATTTCAAGTCGGTCAATGAATTCATGGAAATCCAGCAAATGTTCAGCCGGTATTTCCCACTCCTCACCTCGGAATATGGGAATACTATTCTCCCATTCATCTCTATTAGGTACTTGATTAGGGTAACCAACAATGCTTGAAAAATCACATAACGCATACCTCTTGGCTAAGATTCTATTCATATCATACCAGTGGAGTCGCCAACAGATCTGTCCTTCATGGAGTCGCCAGATAGATGATGTACAACCTGATAGTGTCTACTCCTTGTCTATCATCAAGAAATAGATCTATGTCGTCTCCCAGAGAAGCTGAGCTTCGATCTCCTCTCCCCGGCAACGGCGCCAATTTGTTATCACTCCAGGAAACTCTCCTAGGCTGTAAGTCGGAGATGTCGTAACTAACTCTTTTTGGGAAATAGTTTCCAAATAATGATGTGGTTTTTGGATCAAGATGAATATCTAGGGACTGGACTGTGTTTTCAAGACTGTCTAGAAATATAAAATCTCACAAGGCCTTCTAGCAATGCGGTCAGACAAAGTTTGATTAAATGGTAGAGAAGATAGCTATTGAACCAGACTATACTCATATAAAACAAGCACAATGGGTTTAATAACTAAGGAAATAACTTATGATTCTCAACTTAATCAATCAATTAGTGAGATGACAGTCACATGCATATTGAATAAGCATCAATAAAGAACCTTCACTCATAAGATATCAGAGAACAGAAAAGAAAAGTCTGACAACACAACTGAAGGAAGCTTGCAATTTTTCATATAATAAGAATATGTCTCTCTTACAGTAGCAGCATGTAGAACCCAAAATCGAACCCTTAGTTTGTCTTCTATCCTAAGATTTATAGCTTTACAAAGTAGATCTGAGATCCTGAAAACATGGATCAAATCAGCTAAAAAGAGTAAGTCAAAATTTGATTGCAAAAGATGAGGGATGCTTCCCCAAA
Source organism: Picea engelmannii (assembly GCA_009831015.1). NCBI lineage: Eukaryota > Viridiplantae > Streptophyta > Pinopsida > Pinales > Pinaceae > Picea > Picea engelmannii. The sequence goes on along the minus strand of ML793216.1, from coordinate 138,702 downwards.
ATGAGGCAAATCCCAGATTTCTCTCTGTTGATTGTTGGTGTAGTGCAGAACAACCTCCCAAGGCTAAATGATGACTCTCAGATAGAGACCAAGTCGAATTTGCTGATGTGGCAAGGTGTCCTGATTTTCTGTCTTAATTAAAGATGTCTATAAACCTTTGAAACATCTCCTTTCTCCACCATTTGTCAAAAATAACTGTTGGGCTAGACTTGATAATTCATTAGACGTTCATTAGAAAAGATCTCGAATCTTTTCATCTCCAAAATCTTTGATCTGTGTAAAAACTCGTTAATTCTGGACATAACAGTCTTTCGGTGGTTAACTGGGAAAGCTTCTGGGTGAGTTATCCACCGAAAGCGCAGCTTTCGGTGGTTAATGAACAGTCGTCCTGTTCGCCTAAACCACCGAAAGTCAGAATTTCCATAAAACAATGCCTTTGAGAAAAATCAATTTTCTCAACCGTGGAATGTTCATTTTTCACGTTCAAATAGTCGATTTTTAACTACAGATCATAATCTTTCCAATGGTGCAATAAGATTTGGATTTGGAGCTAGGGAAGCTAGAAAAATTTTCCTTACAAGATTAGGCATCGTTCTTTCAAAGATGCCAGTGCGTTTTTTATCGTTAACACACTACATCATAAAACTAAGGTGAGAACAAAGGATGTTTTTTGAACATGGTAACATTAATTACATTGACTTATCCAAACTAAGATGGGAATTTTTTACCCCACATTGTAGAAGATGATAGAAATCAACCTTACAAAGTTCAAAGCTTAACATAATTTTCTAGAAAGAGTGATTAAAATGACATAGTATAAGATTAACCAACTCTTAACAAGTTAGAAGAAGTGATTGAAGAGATTTAGTATGAGAAAAACCAACATTTAACAATAAACAAAGAAACTTTTAATTAAAGTAAATTGATTGTGTATAAAGTAGAATCTTTCAATTCACAGACATTGTGGTCAATGAAGAAAACATTGAAGAACTCTTGCATACCTCTCGAAGACTTGTTCAAAACTTGTTAGTACATGATGAATATTTTCTAGCCCTTGGTCATTTTGTGTTTTTTTCTATATATATAATATAAGCAAGGTGGATAGAAATCCATGAGGCATTACATAGTTGGATCATATGTTACACATAGTTTAGTTAAGTACATTTCAAATGCTAAGTAAAAAAACTTATATTAATTTTGAAATTATATTTTGAATGTGTATTGAAAAAAAAAAAACTATTGAAAAAGATAAGATAGTTTCATGCTTGCACCTCTGATAGGAATAGGGAAAGCGTCGTCGGCACTTTAACTCAATGAAGATCCAAGGCCTTCACCAATCCTATTGTTAATAGATCATGGATCCTCCTACCAGGCTTCCTTCTCTAGGAAATCTGGAAAGAGCGAAATTGTCGCATCTTCATAAACACTTCTCAGGACTTAGTTGTGATTTGGACTAGAGTCAAACTCAATATCAAGGAAACCGATCACACTGAATCCTAGTCCACCCAAGATTGGAAATGTAATCCCAAACAATTCACTATCCTCCAAGAGTTACACCTCCCTCTCCCTGGCCCCCCTCTGGCCTCGTCTTTCACTATGCCCTCTACTTCCTTGCCCACAACTTGGTCCCTACCCCCTTCAGGCTTCCTTAAAGTCAATTTCGTTGGCACCTCTAAGGGTAATCATGAACCATCCAACTATGGAAGTGTCTTTCGCAACAGTGAAGGGAACATTATTAGAATCTATGCCTCCTTCATAGGGATCAAAAGAAACAACTCAGTGGAACTTCAAGGAATGGAAGTGGACCTTTGAATAGCTTGTAGGGAAGGATATCAGAAGCTCATTATGGAAGGGGACTCTCAGCTGATCATCATAATGCTCAAGAAAATGCAAACCGAAATCCCTCTCAGTCGCATCACCATCAGTTGGAGACTTGCAACAACTTCAGAGGGAGTCCATCACCTACTCTCCCAAGTTAATTCCATCATCTTGTCTCACGTGAAGCAGTCAACCAATAAGATAGTTGAAAGACTCGCCAATGAAGGCATCAAAATACCAAGCGACCCCATTGATCTAAATTGGGAACATGTCCTTGATTCTTGTATCTGCGCTGACTATTTTTCCTTTTCTCAGGTTGATCAATCCCCTCACATGGGGTGTCAGGGACACATTCAAAGCATCGATGGGCCCCGACCACCCCCTCCACCTGACCCCTTGTGCTACGGACAGTTGCTCGCTACCTCTGTCACCCACATCACCTCCCCATGCGCTTTAATCTCTCTCACCTGTGTCTTTTCCCGACACTCGATTGGTTTCATACTGACATTCGACTCATGCTCCTGCACTCACCTCACTTGTTTTATTCTCCTTTCCTTTGCATGTGGTATGGGAAGGTGGTGGAGCATCTCTGTTTAATGATGGAAACGACCCATATCCTTGTCAATTATGGGTGTATCCTTTACTTATGGCTCTTGTATTTTGATGGCTTTGTTAGTTACGTCCATCTCTAGCTTCATTACTACCTCTCCTTGGTTGTTCGTCTATGTTGTCCCTTACTTCCATCCATGATTTCTCTGGTCCACAAGCAAAATTACCCCATGGGCGAAATTATCCCCTAAAGGGTTTCCTACATGGAAATTATATTCACTCCATTGATCTTGCATACTACTCGATTGCAGATTATTAACTCCATCCATGTGCCCACACACTCAAATGACCCTACAATTCTCAATTCAATCATTGGCATTGAAGTTAAGGTTTTTTTTCATTTTTTTTTTTTCATTCAATCATTTATTAGTGTGACAATGCTTCCCTCAAAGCCTACGTAGTGATATACCCACATAAACCACATTAGAAGGACAGTGTTGAATGGTCATATGTTGCTTGTTTTATCAATTCATTCAATCACCCTTACCAACAGTCACATAAACAATACCTTATCCAATCAGTTGGGATGGCATAAAAAGAAGTGTGTGTTTTCTTCCTTATTATAGTTGAGGCAATCTATTTATCTTTATATGCTAGAGTATTCTTGAAAATTGCACTGGGTTGAAATTCGCATAAGCAAAACTAATAGTGGGAAAATCATTGCTCAAAGAAAGTGATGTATCATGTGATCTCTTAGTGTATGCTTAGGTAAACAAAATAATATTATGCTAAGTATTATATATATAGTTTTATCAATTGGTTGGAATTATAAACAAAGGGAATAGACATTGTTGGGTATTTGTCTAGGTAATGAAATAAAAAATAAAAACAAGCACTTAGAATCAGAGACGAACATAGAAACTTCAACTTGTTAATGAATTTATGTTGAAGGAGTTTAATATCGTTTTGACACTAAATTGTAGATACACCAATTTATTTTAATTCTATAAAGTATCCATGTCGGTGAAATAGATGAGTCATAGACCTATGATTTATGGATAGTATTGGTATCATAGTAGATCAAGTCTTATCTTAGAGGTAATCACACAATAGATGCTCACTTGATTGAATAAGTCATTGGAATACATAGAACTTCTTGTTATTGACCCCAAGATTGGAAAAATAAAGAGTGGAGAACAACGCTCAAACCAAACCATGGATGATCCTCGAGAGACTGGTAGTGTTGAATGGTGGTTGTTCCAGTTGGAGAATAAAGTGGCATAGATTAAAAGTATGTTCGTTGAGTGATTATGGGAGAAAGGGAAAGATAAATGAGGCTATAAAGGTGTCGATACAAACTAAGGTGAGGAGTTAGATTCCAAGTGAAAGAAAAGAGACCCGTAGACTGAGATTAAGACTGGGACTGAGATGGGAGTACACAACCATAGAAAAATTCAAGTACCCTTTCGTGTAGAGGAAAATGTGGATATCAAACCATATGTAGGAGAAGATAATGCCATGAAATTAACCAATGGTTAAAAAATATATAAAGGTATACTTTAGTGTACATGAAACTAATGTAAGGTAGAGAATTTTATTTGCCTGCTCGAAGCTAGAAGGACATGCCTTAAAATGGTGGGAAAGTAATGTTTCCAGAAGAAATCTTAAAAATGAACCACTGGTAACTAATTGGGAAGTGTTAAAGGACATTATTATAGCTCAATTACACCCAAGAAATAATGAGGATATCAACAAATTGCATGGCATTATTTAAGGTAGAGGTCAGGGCAATTTGTGTAAAAAATCACCATTGAATTCAAGAAGGGAGCCATTCAGTTGGGAGTCTTTCTCAAAATCCCAAATATGTTGATGAAATACTTGGGGGCCTTGCACTATCCAATTCAAAGGAAATTGGTGATATTCAAGCCCAAATATTTTGATGAAGAACATGTCCAAACAAAATACCTTGAAGGGGACAAATGGAAACAACAATTTGGAGTGCATAAACAAATGGAACATCAAGAGTAATAGAAATAACGGGAGAATAAGAAGAAGTGAGTTTCTAGGAAGATTGCAACAGTCACACAAGAAATGGAACCTCTCACAAAGTATAACAATCCTTGATAAAAAGGGCACACCAAGGAAGAGTTTTGGAACACCCTGAGAAATGCCCCAAGCACTTCCAGAAGAAGGGAAAGAAGAAATATTTAATGGTTGTGACAGATAGACCAATTGGCACATGACACGTGGAATTGAAATTTGACGAATGGGGAGGTGCCACATGGCACCCTTTGATTGGTTAATGGTTTATGTAAAAGGTATGGACTCCGAGAGGTTTGAATCGGATACCTCGATGTGGGCGAAAGCCTTGGCAAAGTTGGGATAGTCGACGTATAATCTATATGGAAAAACTATTATATAAAGTGGGTTTATTGTATAAGCAGACGCAAAAGGGGGTTGGGGCCTAGCCCCAACCCATGGATTTATCATTCCACATAAACCACAGCTTAAAGGGGGCACTCCACTACCATTTCAACAAAGGGCGTGGGCGCCATGAATCCAGGCTTAACCTCTAGTGCATATGATGCCATAAGAACCAGGGCTATAACCATTTGCTAGCGTGCAGAGTTCGGGACATGGTCATATTAGTTCCTACCATGTGACCATTATATGTGGGCTAAGGGCCAATGCGCAACCCTTAGGGGCTGGCACTTGGCCATTCAATTTCCATGTGACCCTGAAATGGGGGGTGCGCACCCAGGACTGAGGGATTAGCCCAATTCTATTGCAGAAGTGGGTTTTTACCATACATTAGTGGATTTTTATGATTTATTCAGCTGATATTGGATATTTTTGGCCCTTTTTGGGGGATATTGGGCCCTTTTTTAGGCCAGATCTTGGAGGGAAATTGGGAGATGGTGACCAACTTCATATCTATATAAACCAAGCCTTCTTGAGGCCTCGAGAGGAGATTTAGAGCAGGTTTATGCTGAATATTTTCCAAGCCAAAGCCATTTTTATGCAGGGAAGCTATTGAGGAGTGCACCTTTGCGGGCCATTTCTGGGAGCTCTGGTCATCTGATTTGAGTGTCATTTATTCTGTTGGGTCTTGAGATTGGGTAGAACAAGACCAGATTAATTTTGTAACCTTTTGGCACTGTTGTGATGTACTTATTGAGATTTGAACATAAATAATAAAGCCTCACCCACTGAGACTAAGGCCCGGAGACGTAGGCGAGATTGTCAAACTCTGTTATCACATTGGTGTTATGGTTTATTGTTGTTTTATGCTTCATTTCAGTTTTGTACATGTTTATATGGCTATCACATATCTTATATAACTTTTTCCTCTTTCTTAAAGCTTCCTAATTGGTTAGTCAACACGTGCTTAATAATTCAACCATAGTCATGTAAAAGATATTTTCGGATCAAGTGGTATCAGAGCTAGTTGATGTTTGGATTTGAGTTTTGCATGTTAACCAGGGAAAATCTACTTCATGGTGAAGGCGAGTTTGTTGAAGAGAATCCATTGATTGGGTTGAGAAAGAGAACTTCTGTTAGGACCCAAATATCAATATATCATAGAAAAACCTCAGAATAAGTACTCAACGCCTTGAAAAAGAGATAAATTCAGATAATAAGCCTCTTCGAGGGGAAAACCTCCTTATGCCCACATAAATGTTCAATTACAAGATGATTCAAAATCAAAATGTCTCCTTGGTATATATAGGAGACTAGGAGGTATAATTACAACTAATGGACTAAAGCCGACATAAATAAAATAACATTACTAATACAATATGCCCCAATTAAGGGGTAATGAGCCACTATTTAGGGCTTAACATGCCCCTCCCCTTGAGACAAGTGTTGTCTGCAATGCTTGAGTAACTTTGGATGCTTCTGTATAAACGACTCATCTTCCCAAGTGGAATCTTCAGCCGGTAGTTTCCTCCATTTAATGAGATACTCTGAAATGGATCTATTCCTCAGCGGGTGAATTCTTGTGTCAGTGATGGCTTCAAGCTCCAATATGATTTTTCCTTCCTTTTCAAGTTCTGGAAATATAGTTTGAACTGGGATCTTGTCACCTATAACCTTCTTTAAGCATGAAACATGGAAAACTGGGTGTACTCGTGAAGATGCAGGCAACTCCAATTTGTATGTCATAGCACCAATCTTTTGCAACACCTTATAAGGGCCATAGTACTTTGTTGATAATTTATTATCCTTCTTGGCTTGCTTGAGGGACACCTGTTTGTATGGTTGTAATCTTAAAAACACTCAATCCCCTACTTCAAAACTTCTTTCACTGTGATGTTGATCTACTTGTTGTTTCATACGATTATGTGCCATGATCGGGTTGTCCTTTAATATTTGGAGAACTTGTTGTTGATGCTCGATGTGATCTTCCACTGCTTGAACCTTAGATTTTTCTTTTAGAGAAGAAGTAATGGAAGGAGGGCGGTATCCATAGAGTGTCATAAATGGTGTCATTTTTGTTGCAGTATGAAAGGAAGTGTTATACCACAATTTTGTCAAGGGTAACCATTTGAACCATTGTGTTTGTTTATCAGAGACAAAGCAACGAAAGTAGACTTCTAGACATTTGTTCACTATCTCAGTTTTTTCGTCAGATTGAGGATGATAGGATGAGCTATGAGCCAATTGAGTACCCAAACAAGAAAATAATTATATCCAAAAATGTCCAGTGAAGATGGGATCTCTGTCACTTACAATAATCTTTGGGTTCCCATGTATCTTTTGAACTATCTCCATGAATGCGGTGGAAACTGTACTAGCTTTGAAGGGATGAGAGAGTGCACAAAATTGTGCGTACTTGGTCAGTCTATCAACAATCACCATGATGACACTCTTTCCTTTAGACTTCACTAACCCTGTGATGAAATCCATGGAAACCTCCTCCCAACGCTAACTTGGGATGGCTAATGGTTGTAAAATACCTGGGGTCTTAATTCTTTCCACCTTATTTTGTTGGAAAACCAAACATTTTGCCACAAACCTTTTAACATCATTTTTAAGGCCATCCCAAAAACAATCCTTCTTGACCCTATGGTAGGTTTTTAAAAATCTCGAGTGCCCTCCTACAGGAGAGGTGTTCAATTCCAATAGTACCTTTTGTTTGAGTTGGGAGTTCTTACATAAATATAAGTGATCTTTGTACCATAGTGAATCATTTTTCCATATAAATGTATCTGATGTACTAGAATCCTGCTCCAACCTTTGAATGATAGTCCACACTTTTTCGTCATTCTTCCATTCATCCCTTGCTTCTATTATCCAATTGGGTTGGATGATCGAGATAGCACAAAGAAAGGCCTCAACATCTTAATCCTTCCTTGAGAGTGCATCTGCCACAACATTTTGCTTCCCTTTTTTATAGACGATTTCAAAATCATAAGCCACTATCTTGGTTACCCATTTTTGTTATTCTTTTGAAGATAGTCTTTCTTCCAAGAAGTATTTAAGACTATCATGATCTGTTTTGACCTTGAAGTGCCTACTTATTAGGTAAGGATGTCATTTCTTCAATGCATGTAGTATTGCCATCATTTCCTTCTCATAAATGGGTTTGTGTAAGTCATTTCCCTTGAGTGGTCGACTTTCAAAAGCCAGGGGCCTTCCTTCTTGCATTAGGACAGCGCCAATTCCATTTCCCAAGGCATCACATTCCACAATGAAGGTTTTTGTGAAGTCTGGAGTGGTCAAGTCAGGAGCTTTGCAAATAAACTCTTTAAGTTGTTCAAAATCTTTAGTTGCCTCTGGATTCCATGAAAATGCATCCTTCTTAGTTAGTGTCGTTAAAGGTGTTGCTATTCTTCCATAGTGTCAAACAAATTTGTGGTAGTAACCTGTCAAATCCAAAAATCCTCTAAGATTCATCAATGTTTTGGGAATCAACTAATCCATCATGGCCTTAATCTTGTTAGGGTATACCTTGACACCTTCATGAGATACAATATGACCCAAATACTCTACCTCCTTCACTCCAAAGAAACATTTGGATGGTGTGTCTTATAGTTGTTTCTCCTTTAGTAGTTGTAGCACCTTGTCAACATGTCGCACATGATCCTCCCAAGACTTGCTATAGATTAGTAGATCATCAAAAAATACTAACACAAATTTTCGAAGGAAGGGCTTGAAAATGGAATTCATCAACCCTTGGAATGTGGATGGTGCATTTGTAAGGCCAAAAGGCATGACCAAAAATTCATAATGGCCTTCATGAGTTCGGAATGTTGTTTTTGGGATATCTTCTTCCTTCATTATAATCTGATGATACCTTGAACGAAGATCCAACTTTGTGAAATAGATTGCTCCATGTAGTTCATCTAACAATTCATCAATGATGGGAATGGGAAGATTATCTTTAGTAGTGATCTTGTTGAGCTCTCTATAATCTGGACACATATGCCATGAGCCATGTTTCTTGAATACCATTACCACCGGTGCAGAGTAAGAACTTTGGCTAGGTCTAATAATGCCAGCCTACATTTTTTCAACCATGCGCTCAATTACACTCTTCTGGGCATAAGGGTATCTGTATGGCCTGATGTTAGGAGGAACACTCCCAGGAATTAGGTGAATATCATGATCATGATTTTGAGTGGGTGGAAGACCTTTGGGAATATCTTCAAATACTTTGGAATGCTTATCAATGATCCCTTGGAGATCTAGAGGAATAGATGGCTTAGATGTTTGAACATCTAGTGAGCATAGTTGTGCAATAACACCTTGATGCCCCTTTTTCAATAATTTTTCCATGCCATTAGAGCTTATCACCTTACCGGGTTTCCCTATGATACCTCTTAACTCAATTTCTTTTCCTTCCAATGAAAATTTCATGAAAAATTCTTGCAAATTAAAAGCCATTGTTCCTAATGATTGTAACCATTGGATTCCTAGTACAACATCAGCACCACCCATGGGTATAGAAATCATTGGACTATTCATTACATATTCCCCCATAGTAAGATTAATCTTATTGCACTTTCCTGAGAAATTGATAGTTCCTCTATCTGCAATCATTACTTGAAACTTTGGTGCTGGATATACAAAGCAATTGAGATCTTTGGTTAATTTATAGTGAATGAAATTATGAGTCCTACCAGAATCAATTAGGTCTATTACCTTTTTATTTTTGATATATCCTTCAATATTGAGGGTTTGAGGAGTGTTAATTCCAGCCAATGCATTACACGATATCGTGGGAGTCAACTCTTTAGATGAATTTTCTTCTTGAGATGGTTCTTGTTCTTGTTCGCCTTCCTCTTCACAATCTATGTAGAATAATTTATTCTCACCACACTTATGTTCCTTATTGTACTTGTTGTCACAATTAAAGCATAAACCTTTTTCTTTTCTTTCATCCAATTTTTGAGGTGTCAACCTTGTAGGTTGAGGTGTTTTAGAAGAAGGAGCATTATTCTCTCTATATATGTTAGGATTGGTCCTTCTAGTAGCCATAGCCATATTTTTACTTTCAACATTTCTTGCCGCCCTAAATGCATTCTCCAATGATTTGGGTTCCCAAAGGCGAACCTCATGTTGAATGTTATCTCTTAAATTTCCTATGAATACATCAATCAAGTGCTCATCTGGAATATCTGTTACCTTTATATTCAATCTTTGGAAGTTCTCAATGTTCTCCGTAATTGAACCCTTTTTCTTGACATTTATCAATTGTCTAAAGAAGGTATTGCTCCTTGTATCCTCATAGTGTGCTATCATTTCTTTCGTGAAAATTTTCCAAGTGATGAGTGATTTGCAAGAAAAAATCCATCTATACCATACAAATTGATTGGGTTCCAAATATAAAGAAGTAATTATTACCTTTTGTGTATGTGGCACATTATGTAGATCAAAGAATTTCTCCATTTGAAGTATCCATGTGATACGGTCCTTGCCATCAAACTTTTTCATATCGATCTTAGGAACGTGGTTGATATTTAACCCAAAGTTAGAGTTTCTCCATTCTTGATTCACCTTCCTTGTGTCCTCATCATGAATTTCATGGGATACATTTTCACTTTCAGGTGTCCTCTCTATTACAAAATTTTTCAATCCTTCCATGATCTCCTCTTTTAAACCATCCATATTTGCCTCCAACTTAGCTTCCATCTCTTGTAGTTCATATTTTGTTGCTATCTTCTTTTGTAAATCATTTATGTCCCTACGCATTTCTTCACCTTCATCAAGATTCCAAGTAGCATTGTCTGGAGGCTTATTTGGTGTAGAAGTTCCCTTGTTTGGTGGCATGTTGGTCAAGTATCACTTGAAACCTTGATTTTGAGGTGGTTGTGCTAGACAATATTCCTTTTATTGTATCTCCAAAATTTCGACCTTTCTGAGTATGAAATTTTCTTTTTTGTAATTCTCTGATATTTCTTCTTTGCAATTCCATAGGTCTGATCAAAATTTGATGTGCCAAGTGGAATTTATGATAACTTCCCCACAACTTGTTGATTTTTATCCTTTCCAGGAGATCTCACTTGTATAGCGTGCCCACACAAAATAATTTATATGAAATTTTGAAACTTGTACCAGAAATACTACAGTCTATCCACTATCCCATTCAATTGGTATCACTCAATTTGGATACTCTAGGAAGAAGTTGTGATTGTTTTACCCAGAACACTTGCTTGAGACTAGTCAATAGGACTAGTTCGATACCCTATCTTCCACAGGGTGTATATACAAATTTCAGATGACCCAGAATCTGAAATTGCTACCACAGATACCTTAATAATTTCTATTAATATCCTCTAGATTTCAGGGTATGAACCATTACATAAAAAAATTTATAGCGAAAATTCTACAATGACTCAATTCAGGATGATTCCAGAACCCTATCTTAGAAAGGTTGTATCTCTGAAAGTATAAGGACTCAGGAGCTGAAATTTTAACCCAACGTGCCTTGATCCATATACTAAATATCCTCCAAGACGTTCCTTCTGAATCGTTGTATAAAAAACGTTATAGAGAAAATTCCCAGGTGTCTCAGATGTAGCAGCGAAACCCCAAGACCTTGATCTCTGATACCATATGTTAGGACCCAAATATCAATATAGCATAGAAAAACCTCAGAATAACTACTCAATGCCTTGAAAAAGAGATAAATTCAGATAATAAGCCTCTTCGAGGGGGAAACCTCCTTATACCCACATAAATGTTCAATTACAAGATGATTCAAAATGAAAATGTCTCCTTGGTATATATAGGAGACTAGGAGGTATAATTACAACTAATGAACTAAAGCTGACATAAATAAAATAACATTACTAATATAATATGCCTCAATTAAGGGGTAATGAGCCACTATTTAGGGCTTAACAACTTCTCAAAGCGAGAAGATGTCATTGGAAGAGGGACTTTCTCAGGATGAGAAAGATTTTCGAAAAAATTTCTTCACCATGTTGGAGATGATGAAAGTTTTGTATGAGGATTACTTGGAATGGAAAAGAACAAATCTGGGTGAATCTTCAAAGGGAAAAAGTGAAGAAGGAGAGGATCCTCCTCAAATCCCTCCTTCACCTCCATCATCACCTCCTTCTTCTCCTTCTTCTTCAAGTTCAAGCTCTAAATCCAATGCAAAGAAACATGTTCATAAACATAAGAATGAAATGCCATTATTAAAACTTGATGTTAAATTCGAATTACAGATATATGATGGTGAAGTTAAAGTAGGGAGACTTGACAAATGGGTCAGATAGATGGAGGTCTATTGTAGTGTGCAACAGATCAAGTATGAGGCCACACAAATCAAGTTGGCATCATTGAGACTTGCAGGCACAACACTCATCTGGTGGCAAAGGAAGTTGCAAAATGTCACGCAACAAGTGGGTAATGTATTTTCAGCATGGCAAAGTTTCATTTCTGCACTTAGAAATCAATTCTATCCTTTGGGTTATAAAGAGAAAGCATTAATTGAATGGAAAGATTTAAAACTAAGAAAAGGACAAACAATGCAAGAATACACAAATGGCTTTCGTAAAATGGCATTGATGTTAGATATCCCTTTACATACTCAAGAAACTCTTATGAAGTATATAGGAGGTTTACCTGCACATATTAGAAACACTATATTCATGTTTGGACCAACTAATCTTGATGAGGTTTATGTTCAAGCGACATACATTGAAGCAGGGAAAACAGGTGTTGGTGTATCAGGGGAATCATCTTCAAGGAAAGAGGACAAGAGGAAGTGGCATGGAAAGAAGTCAAATGCAGTGACGAGAAAGGAAGAGAAGCCCTCTTGCAAGCATTGCAAGAAAGAGGGGCATGATGAGGACCGTTGTTGGCAATTTCATCCCGAGAAGAGATCTAAGTGATTCAAGGAAAAGAAGGGGAAGCAAACAATTGCAGTAACAACATGACCCACAAACTTGGGATCGGATTTAGGTGATGAATCACAGGTCTCATTGCTTGGTATGATAGGTAAAATTGGTGAAGGAATTAATTGTAGAAGTAACTTCTTTCACATCAGGGTCATCATGAGGCACACTAAGATAGACACATTGATAGATAGTGGATCTCAATCTAATCTAATTTCAGAGGAATTGGTTAAGCAATTGGGATAAAAAGCATAGATACATCATAAGCCATACACACTTAAATGGATAAGCAACAATCATCAAATGCACATAACCAAGCAGTGCACATTAAAATTTGAAATTTCATCTAAGTATGTGGACGAGGTAACATGTGATCTAGTGCCACTAAGTGAATGTGGAATGGTCTTAGGCAGTCCATATTTATATGATCATAAAACAATCTTCTACATGAAAAGGAATCAATATCATTTAACCAAAGAAGGTCAAGAATATGTGGTTAATTCTCATCATGTAAAGGAAAACAAAACTCTTCAAACTATGCAACAATTAAAGAAGGCAGTTCAAGAAATCAGCAAAGCTATAATTGTTTTAAATCAAGTAATCGATCTTAAGCAAGAACAAGAGATGATTGTGGAATGGAAAATCAATCAAATTTTGCTTCAAGATAAGCTCATGTTGTGCAAATATTACAAACATATCAACTCATTTGCAGTCGTATTTTTTATGTTATCATTAGTAATGTTGTCTACATGGATGATAGTGGCTTCAGTAAGATGTGACAGGGTTCAAATGCAGAACAATATGTTGTCAATTGTCATAATTATGTTACAGATGATCTTGATAAGATAGGTGCACAGGACAGAGTTCAAAGACAGGGAACAAGCCGGGTGGCCTATCCTGGTCTTGATGACTGGTTAGTAACCTTTTGGGGACCAAAAGGTCCTTTAGTGGGGAGGTGTGATCCATAATCGGATCCAGGAGCTTGATGGGGCTCAAAAAGGCCTAAAAATCACAGTTCTTGTAATGGCTTCAAAATGGATGTGTGCATAGGCCTCGTTGATACAAACCCAACGCAACTTGAATGGGCTCAAACAGGCATCGTATGCTCAAGTTATGGAGATCTGTTTATTTTTCCAAATAGGCAAAAACAACGCTAACTGTATAGTCTGTATAGTGCCACGTGGCAACTGACTGTATAGGTCGTACGATTCTACAACTGGCATGGAAGCATAGTTGGCGCAGACATGGTAGGGTTCGTATAGCTAAAGTGTCAGGCTGACTGGGCGTATGGACTGATGATGTGGTAGGTACAGGTGGACCAACAAGGAAGTGGCACGTGTCACCACTGCAAGGGTGACATGTGGCACGTCTACACGGTGACATGTGTTACACCCGTATGGCGACATGTGGCAGACATGTTAGACAGGTGGCAGGGTATGACGCTAATAGATGGACCAATTGGTGCATGACACGTGGCATTAAAATTTGACGAACGAGGAGTTGCCACATGGCCCAGACATGGGATTCCACGAGGCACCCTTTGACCGGCTAATGGTTTCTGCAAAAGGTATGGAATCTGAGAGGTTTGAACTAGATACCTCGGCATGGGAGAAAGCCTTGGTAGAGTTGAGCTAGTCGGGCCGCCCACAGGTGGTTCTTATAATCTATATGGAAAAACTATTATATAAAGTGGGTTTATTGTATAAGCAGAGGTAGAAGGGGGCTGGGGCCAAACCCCAGCCCGTGGCTTTATCATTCCACATAAACCACAGCTTAAAGGGGGTGCTCCACTACCGTTTCAAAAAAGGGCGTGGGTGCCACGAATCCAGGCTTAACCTCTAGAGCATATGATGCCATAAGGCCCGGGGCTATAACCATTTTCTAGCATGTAGAGTTCGGGACGTGGTCCTATTAAGTCCTGCCATGTGACCATTATATGCGGGCTAAGGGCCAACACATATCCCTTAGGGTTTTGCGCTTGGCCATTCAATTTCCATGTGACCCTGAAATAGGGGGTGTGTGCCCAAGACTGAGGACTTAGCCCAATTATATTGCAGAAGTAGGTTTTTACCATATATTAGTGGATTTTTATGATTTATTCATCTAATATTGGAGAGTTTTGGCCCTTTGTGGGGGACATTGGGCCCTTTTTGAAGCCATCTCTTGGGGGGAAGTTGGGAGATGGTTACCAACTTCAGATCTATAAAAACCAGGCCTTCTTGAGGCCATGAGAGGAGATTCGGAGCAGGTTTATGCTGAAGATTTGCCAAGCCAAATCCATTTTTATGCAGGGAATCTATTGAGGAAGGCACCTTTGTGGCCCATTTTTGGGAGCTCTGGTCATCCGATTTGAGATCTAGTAGAACAAGACCAGATCATTTTTTTAACCTTTTGGCACTGATGTGATGTACTTATTGAGATTTGAACAGAAATAAGAAAGCCTCACCCACTGAGACAAAAGCTCGGAGACGTAGGCGAGATTTTCAAACTCCGTTATCACATTGGTGTTATGGTTTGTTGTTTTTTTATGCTTCATTTCAGTTATGTACATGTTTATATGGTTGCCACATATCTTCTATAACTTCTTCCTCTTTCTTAAAGCTTCCTAATTGGTTAATCAACACATGCTTAATAATTCAACCATAGTCGTGTTAAAGATCTTTTCAGATCAGTAGATGTAGTCCCATTGGATGTGTGTGAAGTCATTTTGGTAATCGCATACCTCTTTGTGAGAGATGTCATCTTCAAAAGGAAGGAAAACCAATATCAAGTTATTAAATATGGGAATTCTTTCACCATAAATCAATACAAGGGATAGACTTAATTATCTTTAATCAACACCCTTCAGGTCAGGAAAATAATTGGCTATACTAAGAAACTTGTCTTGTTGTTCTTAAGAGAAGGAAAGCAACAAGGAGAGGGCAGTGAAGTGAAGATGAAAGAATCCATGAAAGGATGCAATAGTAAGTAGCACCAATAACTACAATAGTTGATCAAATCCTATAAATAGGCCGTGTTCCAAGAACCTCAAAGGCCACCACCTAAGAGGGAATTTTAGCATGAGATTCAATTGTTTCCAAAGTCTCCATTGCCAAACATTGGGATGTATAGACAGTCCATCCTAGAAGCAGAGGAAGTGAACAAACAATTGTAGCAATTGTTAGAGTAGGGATTCATTAGGCCAAGCAAATCACCTTATGGTTCACCAATCATAATGGTGTTCAATAAATATGGGAGTTGGAGAATGTGCATTAATTGTCGTGCTTTGAAAAAAGTCACCATCAAGAATAGATATTTGCTACCACAAATTGATGACTTGTTGGATCAAATACAACAAGACAATTTCTTCACGAATATGGACCTCAAATTAGGCTACCATCAAGTAAGGATCAAAGCAAAAGATGTGTGGAAGAAACCATTCAAGATAAGACAAGGTTTGCTCCTTTCAATTTATATAATGCACCTAAAACTTTCATGTGCTTAATGAACGATGTATTGCATCCATTTATTGACTCTTTTGTAATATTATATCTAGATGATATACTAATCTTTAGCAA
The DNA here is from genome assembly GCA_009831015.1 of Picea engelmannii. Lineage (NCBI taxonomy): Eukaryota > Viridiplantae > Streptophyta > Pinopsida > Pinales > Pinaceae > Picea > Picea engelmannii. Next base: position 122,426 of record ML793216.1, on the reverse strand, counting down.
TAGTTGGCAAGCGTACATATCACATGTGACATGGGTACTAGATACATTCAAAAGGAATCACTTGATCAAAAATTTGAAGAAATATGAATTTGGAAAAGAGTCATTGATTTATCTTAGATACATGATTGGTGGAGGAGACCTGAGCATGGATCCTGACAAGATTGTATAAATCAACCAATGGCCTATTTCTACAAGCCTAACAAAGGTAAGGAGCTTCATAAGAGTATATTAATACTCGAGGAAGTTCATAAAAAAAAATTTAGAAGTAGCTACACCATCGTATGCTATGATTGCCAAAGGGGAGAGTTTCCATTAGGGAAAGCCACAATGATGGTCCTTCAAACAAATAAAGATGAAGATCAACAATGCACTAGTTTGATCCATGCCTCATTTGTAGCTTCCTTTTGAACTAGAAATATATGCAAGCATGTATGATTTAGGAGTGGTGCTTATGAAAGGAGGAATACAAGTATGCTATCATTTAGAATTGTTTCATGGCATAGTTTTGGACTATCCCACATATGAAAAATAACTATTTGAAATTGTGTAACTGGTGAAGGAGTGGAAGTACTATCTCTTAATGAAGGAGATCATCATATACATCGAACTTCAGTGCATGTAGTACCTAAAAAGTCAATCAAAATGTAACAAGTGAGACATTACAAATGGATGGGATTACTACAATGATTCCATCTACTAACCAAGTACAATAAACATGATACAAACAATCTTGTTGACATGCTTTCATGACCCCCACTTAAGAATATTGTATTGATTGTTATGATAATGCAACTAGATCCCTTCATTCCTGATCCGCTGACTAAATATTATTAGAGCGATGAATATTTCAAAGGAATATACCAACAACTAAAAGAAAAACCAATTTTCAATGTGAAAGGGAATGGATACCATCTCCAAAATGGGATATTGTACAAGATATACAAGTTATGCATACCATAGGTTAGAAGAACTCAATTAATGAGAGAATCCCACACCTTCAGAATAGCCATGGATTTTGGTTTGACAAAGACAGTGGAAAATCTATAAAGGTATATGTATTGGCCAAGGATGCAAGAGTAGGTGGTAATTTATGTTAGGCATTTCATTATTTGCAGCACTAGCAAGCCTAGCAATAGGAAACTTGGGACGTGCATGTCACTGCTTATTCCAAACAAACCATAGGAGAGTATCTCCATGGACTTTTCTGGAGGTTTTCCCATGTCCCAGAGAGGCCATGATTACTTATTTTTTTATTGTCACCCAATTCAAAAAGAAGTGTGTGCTCACTCCGTGCAAGAAGACTATCTCCAAATAAGAAGCAACTCAGTTGTTTTTCACTCATGTGTGGGTACATTTTGGATTGTCAAGATTTATCATATGTGATCATGTTTCTAGGTTCTTGGGCATATTTTGAACAACACTTTGGGAAAAGATGGATTCCAATCTAAGGTATTCCACTACTTTCCATCCTTGGACTGATGGACAAATTGAAGTTGTAAACTAGACATTGGTACGATTGTTGAAATGTTGTAATAGAAAGAATATAAAAACATGGAATGAGAAACTTTTGTACATCCAACACTCATACAATCAACCCCTACATTCTTTTGAAAAAAGTGACCTTTTGAAATGTGTTTCATCTGTCTACCTCCATCAACTTTTGACATTATGTATGGGAAACAAAAGGAGGAAGTGGACGTGAAAGAAGAAGTGAGGAAGTGATCTGGATTTATGAGCAGAACAAAATGAAACCACAAATTTATAATATTAACACAGAGACATGGTGAACAATAACAGAGATACAGTAAAACTTGAATTCTATTAAATAAGAAATATGTTGAAAACTGTAAAATGCAGACTGAAAACAAGCTTGCTAGAATGGTGGCAGCTTATCTATGAGAAGATATGTGAAGGCTACACTCATTAGCAAGAAGATGAATATAATGAGGCTTTGAAGGCATTTTTACAATAAACATGAATGTCAAAACCCTAGACATCCAAAAACCTAACCCTAGGAGATGAAGCACCAAAAGTCATGTGGGCCCCGTTGGGGTAAGTTAGTACATCAACTTCTCGGGGTCGTAACTTTTGCATACGATCTTCGTTTAGGGCGCACAATAGCTCGATGGAAATGTATTGACGATCATGAAAAAAGCGTCATTTAGGCCCTCAAAATGGCCCCGAAAGTTCAGGAACTAAAAAACTGCTAAAAATAGTAAGTTACCAAAAACCTATTTTTAGTCGGTTGGAAAAAGGTGGGTGGCCACCGAGATCCTCCTGGATCAGGAAGAAAATTAGATTCATGGAAAGGATCTAAGAAATGCACTTGAAAGTACAGTATCATATTGAGAAAATCTAACAATGATATAAGGCCAAACATGACCAACACATAGAAGACCATAAATTCCATGTTGGATACAAGGTATGGCTTCACCTCTAGAACAAGCATTTGAAAGGATAATCCAAGAAACTCAAGCCCCTAAGATACAAATATGTTGACACCATTGAGAGGGTATGTTATCACTCCAGGAAACTCTCCTAGGTTGTATCTCATAGATGCATGGTAACTTAACTAATCTTGCAATGTTTTAATCAAATGGATCGAGATGGATGACTCAATCAAATCTCACACACTCTAGACATATATGAATACTTTCAGAAAGATAAGTCTTTCAACCAAAGGTGTTCAGAAGTTTTAATAAACAGTGAAAGTATGTAGAATACCTATAATACTAGCAGAAACATATACACAAAGTACATATGAATGGTCAGATAAAATAAGTGAAGTACTTGCAGATTATATGTTTATGGATGTAATGAAAAGTTGACAGTTATCATACATCAGATAAACAATAAACAATGAACATAATATTCAGATACAAGTAGGATAAGAGAGAATAAGAAAGTCTGAACAGAGATGGAAAAAGAAGCTTATGTCTGATATATATTCAAAAAGTCTGAAGAATACAATAGTAGTGGTCAAGTCCCCATAGTCAACCCCCCCCCTTTACAATATGAAATCAACAGGATTATATATCCTTTACAACTTATTTGAGATCCTCAAAATATGGATTTGATAACCACTTATTCTATCTTTAGTTTGTGGAATATATCTATCACAAATTCGAATTTGTGAGGTGGCTGGAAAAGATAGAAATTTATGGAAATATGTTGCTCCAATATTCATGTATATCCTCCAAATCCAAATAGATATTGGTAAAATGAGAGAGTTCATTGAATATCAGACAGTTCTTATGAAATACCTTCTTCGGTTTCTAAAAATACTCTTCCATCGCATCAGAATCTGTCCTCAAAGACAATGACTAAAACAGGAAAAACAAAGTATTTAATTTCTGGAAATATGGTGCTTTAAGATCGACCTATTATTCAAAAAAAAAAATAGATATTGGGAAAATGAGAGAGGTTATTTAATATCATACCATTATTATGAAAAACAACCTTCAATTTCTAAAAATAATCTTCCATCTTATCAGGATCTGTCTCCCAAGAAGGTGACTAAAACAACAAGATCCAGATTTCCAAATCTAGTCATATTCCTATATTTTAGGAATTGATCCTGTTAGCGATATTTTTTGTAAAGGGGGTGTTTCTCTCTGATTTTCAGGCCTTTGATGTAAAATGCGGAGAAATGGGGTTTAAAAACCCCATTTTCATTTTATTCAAAGGGTGCAGTCATGAGGGCCAAGCGCAGCACATAGAAGAAGTCCTTTTTCGGGCTTAAAATCAAGCATGCAGGCATTTTGTTTTCAACAGCAAGGATCCATCGACGAAGTAGAGAAATGGTCGGTGGGTAGTTGCAGTCAACTGAGTCATGCCAAGTATAGCGTAGAATTTTTCAAGGAAGTGAACGATCAGAATTCTCCGTGGAGAACTCGCGAAGTTACGAGGGTCGTTGATCGCGATCAGTTCAAGCGTGGGATTATTTATTGAACTCGGGGTTCGTGGGTTCGGAGGGTGGACCATATCCTTTGGTTGTGCGAGATCACGAGTCACGAGAATTGTGGAAAGGAAAGGAGCCATCGCCTCTCGGGATTTCGCGAAGGGAGAGTGCCAAGGTTCGACACTCCAACTCACGAGGTTGCGAGTTGCGAAAGGCCCTAGTACTTAAGAACTGTCCGACGGTTACATGTGGAGGGAACTGACAATAAAAAGAGCTATACCTGTATCACCATATCGTGTCTCGGGACTTCGTAAAAAGGGAGCACGAAGTCTCTACCCTCCAACTCGCGAGATTGCAAGTTACGAGAAGTGTTCAAAGGGGAGTCAACCATTGCTGACCAGCGCGTCTCAGGACTTTGCAAGGGGAGAATGCCAAAGCTAGAAACTCCAACTCGTGAGGTCGCAAGTTGCGAGAGGCACTAGCACTTAACCCCTAGCCGACGGTTACATGTGGAGGGCGCTAACAAGGAAAGGATCCAGACCCGTATTTCCATCTCGGGTATCGGGAGTTTGGAAAAGAGGAGCCGAGGGTCTTCGACCCACGAACTCGCGAGTCACAAAATGCAAAAGATCCTTTAATGTTGGGCCCACGATCCTAGCGCCAGGGTTGTATGAAGTATGACTAAAGAAAGTGAGCACACAGGGCCAGATTTGTTCAAATGGTGAAATAATCATGGTCGTCAGTCTTTAAAAACCAATCCAACCGTTGATCACAGAGCAGCCTCAGTCGTCCATTAGGGAATACTCTCGATGCATGAAATTAAGGAGCGGGCGGATCTAGGCGGCCAGGATTTGCACGCCTAGATCTACGGTCTGGAATTCAATGGTTTTCGGCGCAGCCCCCTTTGCTCCCATGGCACCTCCTAAGCTCATTGATCCCCACCTCTTCCCATGTCTCCATCGCCCACTTCACCACCTTCCTCCATATGTCCTCCACTGTACCTCCCTCACCCACCTGTACCCTGCACTCCTTGACACTTCCTCCTATGCCCTATCCATACCCCATGTCATTTCTCATCTGGTTTCACTGCACCACCTCATCCTCCTCACCCAGGTCTCATCCAAAAATCCACCAGTTGGGTCCCCTCGCAGCAGAAGCCAGACTGTCGCGTCCTGCAGATGTATAGTTGACCAGGCCATTCCGAGAAAAGTAGTTATTAAAGTAGTTGGTGGTGGTTAAACATCATCTCCTTCCATAAATAGAAGGTCGGGAAAGGACCAAGCACAGAGGCAGACTGTCAATCCATCATGACAGAGATTTCGTCTAACAAACGACTGCATGGGCAGTCTACCCAACGTCTTCATGTGCCTCCTGACAGAGAATCTCCTCGATGTCAAGCATTGAACTCATGATGTGATCATGTTCTCACCGTCGAAGTCAGTCCCAAGTATATGTAGGAATTTTTTCCATTTTTGTAAGGATCAATGGTAGAGAAAAGATCCCGATTGTAAAGTTTTAATGGATGCTCTACTTCTCTGGTTATGTATCTGTATGTGAGATTTCTTGTTTTATAACAGATAGCTTTCTTATCCCATCTAGTTTCATCTCATACTGAGAGAGTTCCTGATCGACTGATTCACGTGAATTACTGTGACTATGTTAAGATAAAGGATTTATTGTAACACCGTTATATTCTCCAGTGTTGCCTACATTCGAGCGTAAGAAGTTCTTATGTTCGGGTTTTTCTTCTATAGGTTGTCAGAAGCGCGATGCCTATAGCAGCCCTCAGCTTTTCCTTACAGAAGTCTTCCTCCTACTCACCCTTACTACAACTCATTGTCTGAAGTTTAATTAAGACCTCACCTACCTGTGCATGTCCATCCTAGTTTCGGAGTTAGAACGATATTGTTCCGAGTTTTCTTCCACTTGATCACCCTCTATAAATAAATCGTGACATAAACTAATGGGCGTCGGTCTCTGCTCCTGCTGCAATCCAGGAGTGACTTCCAATGCCAACAGATCCCTAGAATATTTCTATTGATCAAATGAAGTGCCACCTGAACTCATGGATGATATTTTATAATATCTTTGACCATATTCTCCTAAATACACTCAACCAAGTTGAATTTTTACCTTTTGACCAAAATCTGTGCATTTTTACCCAAAAATAGAAAGACTACTTAGTCTTCTTGCCTCATCATCTACCTCAAAAGTTGAAAAGGGATGATGTTGTGTATCCCTTTAATTATTATCTATCATTAGAAACCACCCTTGAGGCATTTGGATCAAAAAATAATCGATCTGAGAAAAAAGAAGAGCAATCTGCAATTTTATGCGCTTTCGGTGGCTAAGGGGCCAAATTTTCTAGCCTGTAAGCCACCAAAAGCTCTGCTTTCGGTGGCTAAGGGCAGTTGTGAAAGCCTGCCTAAGCCATTGAAAGCTATGTTTTGAAAATAGTTTTCAAAATTGCAAAAATATGTTTCCTCTTAGCTTCTTGATCTTCAAGGTTGTTCATTTAAGTTCAGGGTTGCTTCAAATAAGTTGAAGAAATCAGTGTTGTATCTCTTTAGCATGTATTTGTTTCAAAACCAAATAACACCTGATTTGATCCAACACCTTTTGACCATGCTTTCTTTTCTGCAATAGCTATGATGAGATATACCTTTGTTGGCAAGAGTAATGATAGTTTTACCACAACCGAATGTACCAAATCTGGCACATGTTCCTTCAAGCACAGAAGGAAATAGAGCATCTAAAACACATGGTTCAGTTAACATAGGAATATCAGCTGCAATCTTGACAGATCCAAGCCAAGGTATATTTTGGATTTAAATGCTAGTTGAATAGAAGCAACAATTTGTGAAATAGAGGCTTCAAATATTAGTTCTAATATTATTGCTTTCACCATCACGTGAACCTTGTACTGTGTGTTGAAACCTCAACAAAAGTTTCCCTGTATATGTAGCATAATCACTGCTCCAAGATTGTTAGTGTTGTAACCATTTCCAAGTTCCGGCGCTTTTGGTGTCTAAGATATCCCCGAATTTCTCATTTAAGCCGCTGAAAGCTAGGCTTTCGGTGGCTTAAAAGCCCTTTTGAAAAGGCGCTTAGCCACGAAAACCTAAGATTTGATTTTTTTGAAGAAAAAACCAAAGCAAATGTTAGGCAAACTTTATTATAGACTTAGATATTGTAAAAGTCAACCTCAAGAAATTTAGAAATGTATTTTTCAATGACCTCCTTCACCTAAAATAAACAAACTTGATTGTGTTATTTGAGGAGATAATCGGGTAAACAAGAATGCTTTTATATTGAGACTTGGTTTCTTCATGTTGAATGTAGTGAATGTAGAATGAGATTACTTCAATGGTGAATAAAAAATATCTAAGGTTGTTCAAGCTTTCCATGTTGGATGGAGAAGAAGACCTGTTGGCCCTCGACCAATTTTTGAGGAATACTTGGTCATATTTGACTATTTTTGGACTTCGACAGCCTGTCAAAGAGGGAGCGCTAGGAGAAGTAGAGATCACAGGATATTGGCCCACTTTTGAGGACCTTTTAGGGTTTTGAGTTAATGTAATGGGAAAGGGATGTCGGCCCGTAGGTTTACACACGCTTAGGCCCATTTTTGTAATCTATAAATATATACTTAGGAGGACAGTAGTAGTAGTACATCTATGTGATGTATAGTTGATGGCTTAGTGCTAGTAACTAAATCTGTGTGATCTGCTGCATATTGTAATTTCTCTATGCATGATTGTAAGAAGCTTGCAGAGCTCAGTGCAAGTTGTTGTAGTTTAGTGCTGAGGTGCAAGGAAGAAGGATCTAGCGAGTTGTGTGGATCTTTTCTCCTGTGTGAAGTAAGGATTATTGAAGCTCTGTGTTGTAATTGCTTTACCGAGATAATAAAGAAGAAGAATTTGACATAGCCCCAGGGTGGGGGTGAACCATGGTAACTTTGTGTGTTGTGCTATGTGCTTCGATCTGATGCTAAATGCCTTGATGTGTTGAGATAGATCTAGTTATGATTTGTTCTTATAAGATGCGAATGAATGTTAGATCTGATATATAAATCGCTTAGTGCTTGATCTGTTGAATCTAATCTATATTTTTGTGGCTAAAGTACTGAATCATCTTAAATATAAGTACTTACTGTGATGCTCTGTGCCAACTACGAAGTATATTAAGGGTTGAATATTGATGGATAATCTACACTAGGTAATTACTAAGCACTATAATCACAGATCGGTGTCCCAACTAAGGTTGCAGACATCTGAGTCCTGCAACCAAACCTACCTCTACCTCGGGTGAGACTTCATCTTCTTCGCAGGTGTTGGCGAAAGGGTCGGTAGTTAGGGTTTTGTTGGTGCTCTCTTGAGCGTTGAACCCTGGTTCTTCCCCTGTGCCAATAAATGGTTCTGTTTCTGGGATCGAAACTGTGATTGTTGGGAACTGAGAAAGAATAAACTTTGTGCAAAAGGAAGCTTTGTGCATAGATTTGTTGCCCTAGTGCACAACTTTTTACTCGACCTATGAAGCGTTGTTCCAAGAATAAGGTCAGATCTAAAGAAAAGAAGCAAGATCTGAACGTTTTGTGCTCTAAGAAAAGTAAAAGTGGAAATTTCTAAAAGAAAGAAGTCAAATCTGCAGAAAAGAGATAAGATATGTAAGCCCTGTGCTCTAATAAAGGTAAGAATAGTCAAAAGTTCTTAGATCTGGAATCTTTGTGCTCTGTAGAAGTAATATAAGTGAAATTTTTTGTTTCTAGAGCATGGATCTAGGTATGTTTGACAGATTATGTCCTAGCTTGAAAACTAGGGCATTAATAGATGAAAGAAAGTTTGATATGAATAGATATCATAAGTATAATGATAGATATGTTATACATATCTATAGAAAGAATGTTTGGACTAACAAGTGGATGCAGGATCCTAGAAAGAATTTTTTGTAGGTTAGTTACCATGATCCTAGCGCACAGTATAGAAGAAGTTGAGGATCATTTAAAAGAAAGAGAGGATTAACCCTTTGTTACAGTTGTAGACAACTGGAACATCTTGCTAAGGAATGCCCTAGGAGAAAACCTAGTTGCCTATGTTGCAAGGATATGGACGATGAAGTATTGGATTGCCCTAGAATGATTGCTAGACTTGAAAAGATAAATATGGAGCAAGCAAACCCTGAAGGAGACCAAGCAACTAACATTATAGAAGAAACCCAACAAGAATCAGAGAAAATATTAATACGAATAAAAGAAACCCTGAAGGAACATAAAGATGTCTGATTACCAGAGATCTTCAAAGACAAGGAGAAAGTCAAAGAAAGAATAGGGGACTTCGACATTAACTATATTCTTGAAAAAGAAACACAAGTGAACATTATGCCAGAAAGGACTTGGGAAGCTATAGGAAAGCCTACCATGATCCCTTCCCTAGGAGGAACAAGTTTATTCAGAGGAAAGCTAGTAAACCTATGTGGAAGGCTCACCCAGATACCTATGACTGTCAATGGAACTTCGATAGAGGAAGACTTTGAGAAAAATCCAAACGAAAAGAAGAAGAATAAGTTTTGGAACAAAAGAAGAAAGAGTTAAAAGACTTTATGACTAGAAGGATCGCACACTAGATTGAAGAACAGAAGAGTTGATCGCAGATATTTAATCCTAGCAACCTAGATGTCGAGGCTAAGAGAACGCTAGAGGATCCACAGAAGATTGAGTTACCTATTTTCGACACAGAAGAAGTATTACCCAGGAACCCTAGAAAATAATTTCAGCAGCGTGAAGCAACTAAGACCATAGAGGATAAGAAGAAGAATGGTAAAAGCATTATTGATATGAAGCTCATTGGGAAGAAGGCTAGAAAGTTAAGAAAGAAAAAGGATAATACTATAAGGTCACACGAAGTTCTAGAGGATACTTCGCAGAAAGAAACATTGCAGAATTGGAGCTTCACCAAGATATCAGAACAACGACATAGAGTACTTCGCCATGACGAAGCAATATAGCCATTGGGGACGATATATATGTTCAACTTCCGCTCTGAATGGGCAGAAAAGAAATAAAGTTTCGTCATCCAACCATTGAAAAGCACCATAACGGATCGAACATGAGTTAATGAAGGATCATACCTGTTGCAAGCAGATCATTGCTAAGTTTCCCTACTTAGTCCATCGTGCCATGCACCGAGAATACTTTTTCCTAAATGGGAATTTGAGCACGAAACCTGAGATTAACTCACCCTGAGATCATTACCTTGTTTCCATACTATTCGTTGTAGTCCCTGAATTCCTTTCACACCTGAGCTAGATGACCCAAGATTGTATGTCGAATGAGCTCAGCGCTACTGAGAAAATAGTTGAAGAAGTTATAATTGACTTAATGAATGAGAGAGTCATGTCGTAGCGATGAGTTTTTACATGTGTACATGCATCTTCCTCGGGAGCATTTCCAGCTTCCCCCTCCACTGCTCAAGAAGGACCATCCCGAATGCCTTCGAAAAGACGATCTAAGCTCGGAAACAACTTCGCCACTATGAATATGATCCCAATTACTTTACCTAGATATATCCCACCACTAAGTGGCACAGTGAATCGAGACATTGTACCCAGAGACTTTGACTATGCTTTGGTCACTGCATACCTCTCGAAAGGAGTGTGCACCGTTCATGTTGACCAAGATAAGCTCACTGCGTTGAAATTCAGTGATTTTAACCTTGGAGATCACAAGGTTTACAGTATTCTAGCCCCACACAGGTACCTAAATATCACAAAAGGGAGGAACCCAAAGATTGTCCCTCAGCAATGGACCCATAACCTTGCACAGTCAACCCTCCTCAATGTAATGAAGATTCCTCATTTTGGGAGGCATCAGGAAGTAAATGCATGCATCAGATTGTTGTTGTCCTTCTACCACGGAGGATACCTATGGTTGGATCACCGCATCACGGTGGATCCAATTCTGATCAATCGGATCACAAGTTTTAGCATGCAAGGCCTTGACCCACAAGAGTTTTACCCTAGGAAGACTACTGATCACGCTCTCTCCCAGCAAATAAAAGACACATATAGTGATGTAGAGAAGGGCACACGAGGCTACAAGGTAGCCTCCATCAAGAATGCAGGAGTGCGCCTTGGTTTCCAAATGATCACAGGAAAGTTAGTTCGTAAGAACTGACCCACACAGGTGACTGGATTTGTAGTTGACCTCATAGGGAAGTGTGTGGAGGGACTACAAATGAACTGGGCGAAGTACCTGGTAAATCAGCTAGAGCTTGATTGCAAGGAAGCGCAAGACCAGGGGTATGAGTTCCACTTTAGTTGGTTTCTCATACTCATCACTTTCATCACCTAAGAGCTACCAAAAGGTGCCACTTTTTCGGAGATTGAACCCTTCGAACCACTGGCTGCAAAGCTCTATACGTTGTGGTACTCCAGCGACATGAACAAGAAGTGGAAGTCTAATGACATCTTCCATGCTTATTACAACCAAGTGAAGAATGCCATCCAGTCTACACTGCGCCTCACACTGAACACACTTCATAGGTTTCGACCTTTGATCAAATTCAGCGTCGACCACCACTTCACCTATATCACAACACGTGTTGATGAGCACAAACAACAACTCCAGTTGTACTACAAGCTAACAGACGAAGACTTGGAGCAGATTACCAAGGAATGGTCAGCGGACCTCCTTGTTCCAATGGACCCCGCAGAAATATGCGATGTGGACAACCCTGAAGTTATATTAGATACACCTGGACCAAGAAAGACTAAGAAGGGTGATGAAGTTCAAGACATCCATAGCACATCCACAAAGACTACTTCGCTTTCACCTGCGCAGGGAGGTGATGGTGAAGAACTAGGTGGCACAGAGGTTGAGCGAAACAAAGGCGAGGTTACTCCACCTAGAAAGGAGGAGGATCCCTCTAAGAAAAGGAAGGTCACCCCACCAAAGCCCTCATTCCAGAAGAAAACTAAGGCCACTCGGACTACGTTTAAGACTACCCTCACACATGACAACTTTGACTTCTTGATCGCCACGTTGAATGATGACTCACTAGATATTGCAGAAAGGCAAGAAGTGAAGAAGGAGGAGATATTCAGTTGACTCAAGGGTGAACTTCAAGAAGTGCAGTAGGCACTCTAGCCTAACCAAGCCATTTCTACTACACCTTTGATGACGGGAACAGCAGGAACAAGCGATGAGCCCACTCAACTACACCAGATCATCGAGAAACTTGAAGCACTCCTTTGACGAGCTCACGAAGACACAGTGCAAGCCACCCAGTCTTTGGCATAAGTACAGAGCGCACTTATAGAAAAACAGAGGAAGGCAGAACAGGAACAACTTTCCTTACAAGCAAAGTGGGAGGAGGAGAAAGCACAGTTACAGCAGAGCAAGGACCAATTGCTAGCAGAGCACCTTGACGTGCAGGAACGAGTTCACAAAGCACTTCACTTTGTGATGGTCATTGAAGTGAAGATTGAATAACATTTCCCTCAGCAAGTGACACAACTTGAAGAAGTAATCCAGCAACTTCAACAGCACATCACAGATCTGGAACTTCGTACCGTACCCAAGACTCCATAAGAAGTAAGTGATCTAAGGGAGGAAACTGCCCGTAGTGCAGTTGACAGGTTAAAAACCTTGGCTTTGGAATGTAAGCAGTTGAGCGCTAGAAGTGCCCAAACTTATGAGAACCTCACAGAGAACCTTGAATTGCAGACATTAGAAACGCAACTCCAAGACGTCAAGCAGCACGTAGATACGCTACAAGCACAGCTGAAGGCCTTGACCCCAGTCGAAAGAATGAAGAGATTTCTAGAACAATGCATGCCCAACAGCAGGTACATATGTTGCAAACTAAAGTGATGGAATTCTCTCAATGACTTCAACCCCTCTAGGAGAAAGCATGCCAACTCTTTAATAAAGTTGAGAGCCAGGTGGTCGAGCTTGAACAGGTTGTTATCACTGCAAAAAAACACATGGAAGGACCAGTAAATGACGCAGTGATCCAGGAGTTCACTAAGCAAGAGGTTGTCGCACTACAGCAGGTCAAAGTAACTCGGGCCAAGCTCGAGAAATTTGAAGTAGAGTTTATCATACCAGAGTGACTCGGGACAAGTCACAGGTGAGTGTTGGGGGCATGTTGGCCCTCGACCAAGTTTTGAGGAATACTTGGTCATATTTGATTGTTTTTGGACTTCGACAACCTGTCAAATAGGGAGCGCCAGGCGAAGCAGAGATCGCAGGATCTCGGCCCACTTTTGGGGACCTTTTAGGGTTTGGGGTTAATGTAAAGGGAAAGGGATATCGGCCCATGGGTTTGCCCACACTTAGGCCCATTTTCGTAATCTATAAATAGATACTTAGGAGGATAGTAGTAGTAGTACATATATGTGATGTATAGTTGATGGATTAGTTCTAGTAATTGGATCTGTGTGATATTCTACATATTGTAAGTGCTTCCTGCATGATTGTAAGAAGCTTGCAGAGCTCAGTGCAAGTTGTTGTAGTTTAGTGCTGAGGTGCAAGGAAGAAGGATCTAGCGAGTTGCGCAGATCTTATGTACTGTGCAAAGTAAGGATTATTGAAGCTCTGTGTTGTAACTACTTGACCGAGATAATAAAGAAGAAGACTTTGTGGACGTAGCCCCAGGGTGGGGGTGAACCATGGTAACTTTGTGTGTTGTGCTATGTGCTTCAATCTGATGCTAAATGCCTTGATGTGTTGAGATAGATCTAGTTATTCTTTGTGCTTATAAGATGCGAATGAATGTTAGATCTGATATATAAATCGCTTAGTGCTTGATCTGCTGAATCTAATCTATATTTTTGTGGCTAAAGTACTGAATCATCTTAAATCTAAGTACTTACTGCAATGCTCTGTGCCAACTGCAAAGTATCTTAAGGATTGAATATTGATGGATAATATACACTAGGTAATTACTAAGCACTATAATCACATATCAGTGTCCCAGCTAAGGTTGCAGACATTTGAGTCCTGCAACCACCCCTGTCTCTACCAAAGGGCCAATAGTTAGGGTTTTGTTGGTGCGCTCTTGAGCGTTGAACCTTGGGTCTGCTACTGTGCCAACAAGACCATCTAGTTATTCCCACTATAGAAGTATTTGCACTACACAGTCTAGAAGAATTGGAGGAGGATACAATTATGTAGAGAAAGGAACATGTGACTCAAAGAGGATAACAAGAAATATGGTATATTAGCCTCAAAACAAAAACACCAAGGAGAGAAAAATGGTATGAGAGAAACCAAGTGGAAATCAAATTCCCTCATCTTTAATTAGAATCTCTTAGGGACCAAAAGCCTCCCAATGGGGAGGTATCATCCAAATTGATTCTGCATTAAACCATCAAATGATTAATGGCTCAGATCAATGTGAAGCACTCAACAAATTATGAAGTTTTGGAAAATACCATGGCTATAGAATTTTATGACAAGGTGGTAGATGGGGTTAAAAATGTGAAGGCCCCATGCTTGATTAAATAGCTACCATGCCCCTACATAATGTCATGCTACCAAAAAAAAACATTGAAAATTAGAGAGAGAGAGCATTGGGATGATAACAAGGAAAGACAAAAAAAAATAAGGGAAGCACTAAAGTTTGGGGGAGTTGAAGAGTTGGGGACAGCTAGCCTTCCAGGTGACCCCGGGTAGAGCCCACTTTGTCAATAAATTCAAGCACAATTAATCAAAAGGGGTTATTTGGTAGAGAAGAGAAGGAATACTACTTAAAATTCCCATGAGATCATGTAAATGATGTAGAGAGCCAAACTAAATTGTAAATATGCAATTGATGAGAAATAAAGACTCACCATAACCATTCGATGCTCGATTTTTTTTCCTTTGGGTTTCTCAAGGTTAATTTCTATTGTTTATTATGTTGAATGATTGTGAAATTTAATTGTTTTAATTATGTGTTACATTCTATGTTATGAGCAAATTTCGATAAGAAGTGTATTGCCTTATTAAAATTATTCTGTTGGATATAGTGATTGGCTGCTCCAAACTATTCAATTAGAACTTAGAAGATATCAAGAGTGGAAAAATTTGAGTTATTTGCCAAATTTGCTAACCCAAGCTGAATTTCTAAGTTTGTGTGTAGATAATCAGTGTTTTTTCTCCTAAATTGACCCCATTGGGTGTGTGAGATTGTAACACCTTGTTTCCCCCAGTCTGTAAAAATAACTATATTGGCCAAGAACTATGGCAAACTCCAAGATGTGAATGTGTGATTTGACAGACCCTGTATAAAAGGGTCGATGGATGTAAATGATGTGTATATATATATGTTGCATGACTGTTGAGAGGGGGATGTGCTGAAAAGAGACCACAATGTCTTATGAGAGGTGGTGGAAGGGGCCACGAGTGGCTGCGTTAACTTCCACCGAACCAAAACCGTACTGGTTTGTACATGCTCGGGAAAACCAAAGCTCACTCTTAGACCCCGAAATGAATTACCCGCTCAGATGGTAGGTGGGGAGGCTCCTCAAGAGTAAATGAAGGGATGGGGAGAACCGCCCATCTATAGAAGCTCTTAGACCTGACCATCGGAAAGGGAATTTCATGCCACACGCAACCTCGTAGGAGGAAATAAGTGTGGAAGGGGGGGGACAAGAGCAGAGAGACACACAGACGCGACAGGAATCGCGGAAGGAGAACTAGAGGAACTCCAGGAAATACATTGAGTCATGAGTAGAGGAGAAGGAGAGTAACCTTCGTCCTGGACTTTCGATGAGCAGGAAGTAAGAGACTAAGTCTCAAAGCATCGTGGTCTAGCTCGGGGTGGTTAGTGGTAAATCCATTTGGAGTCGTTGAGCCTACGGTTGGGTGGAAACGAGCACCCCTCTCAGTAGTCGTGCCACACTTGGTTTTCTTTATGATAAGTGTTTACATCTCGTATCTTGAATTGAACAAAATGGATGCATGCTCATGTTTGTACACTTATAAATGATTGATTTCTGCATAGAAGTGTTTTCTTGGTGTTTTGATCAGCAACAATGAATGTGTGCTTATACTTATATAACTATAGCCAATTTACGTATAGAAAGAATAAGTTCAAATTTCGAACTCATCCCCTGGAGAGTTGTCCCATGTACACGACCCATGATATGCCCTGGTTTGTTTTCCCGAAGGCACCTCCTTCTGGGAAGCTCCATCATATCCCAAAGCTGGAGTAGGTTCCTTGAAAAGACTACCATTTTTAAATAAATACTTAAGTTTACCTCACCCCTGTCACAAAGTTCATAGCTCGATAATTTAAGAAGGCCTTTCAGTCTAGTCACCAAGCCTGGTGATAATTACCCAAGAATCCGCTGAAGGATTTTATGGCCTAATTTTGGAAACATTACACCTGAAAGAATGGTTCCCTTAGATTTTGATGTTTCGGTGTTTCGGCACCCAGGATACCCAAGGGAAAGTTTCCTTGCCTTCGCATGTCGTGAAATCCCGACCTTGTGAAACCCCGAAATGGTATCACGTGGGTAAATTTTGGTGTTTCGGCGTTTCAGCACCCGGGATACCCAAGGGAAAGTTTCCTTGCCTTCGCATGTCGCGAAATCCCGACTTAAGAAACCCCAAAATGGTATCACATGGGTAAAGTTTGGTGTTTCGGCGTTTCGGCACCCAGGATACCCAAGGGGAAATTTCCTTGTCTTCGCATGTCGCAAAATCCTGATATGTGGAACCCCGAAATAGTCTAGCGTGGATAAGTCTTGGTGTTTCGTAGTTTTGACAACCAGGAAATCCAAGGGTGAGTTTCCTTGCACTCACCAGACATGAAATCCCAATACGTGGAACCCCGAAATAGTCTAGCATGGATAAGTCTTGGTGTTTCGAAGTTTCGGCAACCGGGAAACCCAAGGGTGATTTTCCTTGTACTCGCTAGGCGCGAAACCTTGAAATGAACTTAGCGTGATATATATATATATATATATATCAGTGTTTCGGAGTTTTGGCTCCCGGGAAACTCAAGTACGATACTTCTTGTCATTGCATGTTGCGAAATCCCGATGTGAGAAACCCTGAAATGTTAGAGCGTGAGTAGATTTTAATGTTTCGGCGTTTCGGCACCCGGGACTCCCAAGGGTCAGTTTCCTTGTCTTCGTACATCACGAAATCTTGACTTGAGAAACCCCAACATGAACTTAGTATTAGATATATATACATATATCGGAGTTTCGGAATTTCGGCTCCCGGGAAACCTAAGTGCGAGACCTCCTGTCTTCGCGTATCACGAAATCCCGACTTGCGAAACCCAGAAATGAGCTTAGTAGATATATGGGTTTCAGTGTTGTGGCACCTGGGAAACCGAAGGGCAAGAACCTTCGTCTTCATACATCGCAAAATCCTGGTACGCGAAGTCCCAGTAGGTGAAATCCCAAAGAGGTTTGGTGTGAATAGAATTTCGGGTTTGCAGGTTTGGGGAGTCGAAGAACTCGACTCCCTCTCATTTCAATCTCCCAATTTTTGAAGTCCCAAAATGCGAAAGGCACCTTTTGGCTTAGTTCGAGGTCACAATCGATGGACACATGGGTGTAAATCCTCCGTTTGGTGCGTGAGTTGTACACGACGGATATTCAACGAAAGAACCAGTGAGTTAGTGTGGTGAAGGTCCTGATTGGAAGACCTAGCCTATGCTATAACCTCGTAGGAATTCGGGGATTCTGTTCCTCGATGAAAAGGAGGAAAAAGCCGAAAAATATTAGTTCTCGTAGTGGGTGTGTGACAAATTGGTATCAGAGCATGGTTACAACACTTGGCATGCTTGGGCTCATGAATGGGTTGCACAGAGACTCCATTCGGAGTACTATTAAAAGGAGTAACTCTTTATCTTGACCCCCTCAATTAAAAGTAGAAGTTAAGAATGAAAACTCCTATTGTGTATGTGCATGTGAAAAATATGAATTATGTACTGGTTATAAATGAATATAAATATTGACTAACAACCAGCGTTTTTCTTTTGCACACAAGCGGAAGATCAACCGCAGGAAATTACAGGCATATAGAATGGCGACTCACCATGAAGTGGGGGAGGGATCCCATAATAGAGACGAAGAGTCTGACGAAAGGAGGGCGGTAGGGACCCCTCTAGATCTAGTTGAGACCGTGAGGAGCCTCATGATCGAGTTACAAAGTTGCAAGGCTGACAACAAAAGGATGATAAAAGAGCAAGAGAAGCAAATGGAAATTAATGCAGTTTTACTACAGAGCTTATCCGACATAGAAAGGCAATTGAAACATGAACCTGAGACACAGAAACATGGTCATGTCAGTGGCCACACTGAGAGGATCACCTTGAGAAAGGTCCAGCCTAGAGATAAGGGACAAGCATCAGATGATTCTTCTGGAAAGGGAGCTGGCGACTCGGAAGGATCTTCTAGCAACAGAACTAGTTCTCATTCCCGAAGAAAACGAAAGAAGAAAAAACTTTCCAAGAGTCGTAATCTCGAAGAGTTCAAGAAGGCCAAACCACCCTCCTTCGACGATGAAATAAAGAAAGGAGAGGAAGCGGAGGCCTCGTTGCTTGGACTAAAGAAGTATTTCAGAGTCCATGACTTCTCTGAAAACTTGAAGGCCCGAGTAGCCACCTTCAACTTGAATGGAAAGGATTCCATTTGGTGGGAAGACCTTAAGAATGTAAAAGGGATTCATGAAGAAGACCTGTCTTGGAAATGGTTTGAGAAATACTCTAGGAAGAATTATCTGTCGAAAAAATATTTCGACGAAAAGACTAAAGAATTCTATGAACTCAAGCTAGGGAAACTCACCATCGAGAAATATGTCAATAGATTCCTCGAGTTGCTGAGGTATGTACCCAATATAAAAGAAGAAAAGGCAAAGGTGCAACGATTCATTTGTGGACTACCTAAGGACTATCAGAACAGGATTGAATTTGATGCACCAAAGACCCTAGAAGATACTATCTGAAATGCAAGATATTTTTATGAACAGCTTGGGCCTCGAACAGGACCTCGCGAAGGCTGGAAGTAAAAGAATACTTTGGGATTCCAGAAAAAGGGGTTTAAATCCCCAAGATTTAAGGACTATAAAAAGAACTCAAGGATGAGCTACCCAGCCTGAAGTGTACACCAACAAAACTTTCCCTCCTTGAACGGAAATAAACTTTCTGGATCTGCCCCAGTAAAGACCGATAACCCAAAGAGAGAACCTTTGAAATGTTGGGGTTGTGGAGAAGAACATCTACTGAGGGACTGCCCGCACCGACAACAGAACAGACAGAGAATTTACAACGTTCAAGAAGCTACCACGGTCAATGACGTGGTCAGGATTGTGCCGCAAATTTATGCAGCCTTGGATAATAACCAAGCTGACCACCAAGCTTTAGTGGTGGAAATCGAAGGTATGATCACCAACCATCTAGTGTCTATTATGATTGACCCTGGTTCAAATTTGAGTTATATAGCCCCTAAGGCTGTGGATAAATGTAAACTACAGCCACATAAAAATGCCAAGCCATGGTTGGTACAGTTAGCCACTGGCACCAAAAGAAGAGTAGCAGAAGTCATACCAGCCTGCCAAATCATTATGGGCGATTTCCCCACCCAAGCAACCCTTAACATATTATCCCTGGGATCGTATGATCTGTTGATTGGTATGGACTGGCTAGCCACCCATAAAGCCAAACTGGACTGTTACGATAAAACCTTGGACTGTGTAAGTGAAGAAGGAAGAAAAATAACCCTTCAAGGGATCCAAAAACCTGTCTCGGTGAGACAAATATCAACACTTCAAATGAGAAAGTATTGCAGAAAAGGATGTCCACTATATGCAATACAGATGTTGAAAGCAATTGAAGGTGACAAACCAAGCCTCGAAGACCACCCCACCCTGAAAGAATACAGAGATGTATTTCCAGAAGAGGTACAAGGTTTACCTCTGAGAAGGGACATCAACTTCTCAATAGAACTTGCACCAGGAGTGGTGCCAATGTCTAGGACACCCTACAGGATGAGAACACCTGAGCTAGTTGAACTTAAATTACAACTGAAAGAAATGATGGACAGAGGCTATATCCAGCCCAGCGTGTCTGCATGGGGAGCACCAGTCCTGTTTGTGAAAAATAAAGATGGTACCCTCCGACTATGTATAGATTATAGACAACTCAATAAGGTAACCATAAACAATAAGTACCCCTTACCAAGGATCGATGACTTGTTCGATCAATTGGGAGGTGCCTCTATATTCTTGAAGATTGACTTGAGATCTGGATTCCACCAAGTCTGAATCAAGAGAGAAGACATCCACAAAACTGCCTTCAGGATGAGATATGGTCACTACGAGTTTGTGGTAGTACCATTCAAATTGACCAATGCCCCTGCCACTTTTATGTGCTTGATGAACAATGTGCTAAGCAAATTCCTAGACAAATTTGTGTTGGTTTTTATTGACGACATATTAATTTACTCCAAGAATAGAGAGGAACATGAGGAACACCTTAGGCTTGTGCTTCAAGTGCTAAGAGAACATCAGCTCTATGCCAAATTTAGCAAGTG
>ML793216.1:40243-61141 GCA_009831015.1 Picea engelmannii | reverse complement strand
TAAATACTTCTTGGAACAAAGACTATCTTCAGAAGAACAACAAAAATGGGTAACCAAGGTATTGGGTTATGATTTTGAAATCGTCTATAAAAAGGGGAAGAAAAATGTTGTGGCAGATGCACTCTCAAGAAAGGATGAAGATGCTGAGGCCAGATCAACATCGTAGTGAAAGAAGTTTTTAAGTAGGGGATTGGGTGTTTTTAAGACTACAACCATACAAACAGATGTCCCTCAAGCAAGCCAAGAAGGATAATAAATTATCACCAAATTACTATGGCCCTTATAAGGTGTTTCAAAAGATTGGTACTATGGCATAAAAATTGGAGTTGCCTGCATCTTCACGAGTACACCCAGTTTTCCATGTTTCATGTTTAAAGAAGGTTATAGGTGACAAGATCCTAGTTCAAACTATATTTCTAGAACTTGACGAGGAAGTAAAAATCATATTGGAGGCTGAAGCCATCACTAACACAAGAATTCGCCAGCTGAGGAATAGATCCATTTCAGAGTATATCATTAAATGGAGGAAACTACCGGCTGAAGATTCCACTTGGGAAGATGAGTCTTTTATACAAAAGCATCCAGAGTTACTCAAGCATTGTGGACAACACTTGTCTCAAGGGGAGGGGCATGTTAAGCCCTAATATTGGCTCATTACCCCTTAATTGGGGCATATTAGATTAGTAATGTTATTTTATTTATGTCGTCCTTATTCCATTAGTTGTAATTATACCTCCTAGTCTCCTATATATACCAAGGAGACATTTTCATTTGATATCATCTTGTACTTGAACATTTATGTGGGGTAAAAGGAGGTTTCCCCCTCGAAGAGGCTTATTATCTGAAATTCTCTCTTTTTCAAGGCGTTGAATACTTATTCTAAGGTTTTTCTATGTTATATTGACATTTGGTTCTTAACAACCTCTCAAGTATCTGAACACATGTTTCACTACAATCAATGCACCTACCTTGGCTCCACCATGAACTGACTCAAGGTGTTCACAACAAAACAAATATATGGCCTAGTGTTGACCAAATACATCAAGGACCCTATCAGATGCATGTATATCTTGGGATCCACCAACTCTGAACTTGAAGTGATCACCTTCTTCATATTGGTAATCATAGGTGTAGCCATCACTTTATAGTCCTCCATCCTCAATCTCCTCAAGTATCTATTGCATACTTCCCGTTTCCAAGAAAGATCTCTCCTAATACATGTCATACCTCTAACCCTAAGAAATAATGAATCAAGCCAATGTCCTTCATCTTGAACTCACTAGATAAATCAAATTTTCACCCTGCAATAAGCTCCTCTACACCTGTGAGAAATAAATCATCAACATATAGAACCAAGAAGAGATGATCCTCTCCAACAAGATGATCCTTTGAAAAAAAGCCACCTGCATTGCCTCTGTTCTCTTTTCTCCTTGACCTGATCTCTAGATGGAAGTCCTTCTCCACCTATCCAATATCTCCTTGAATCAAAGTCCTTCTTTGTCCAAGCCTTTGTGTGTCAACTCTCTCAACACAACTATTGTCAAGTGTCTTCCTCCTTCACCCTAGACTTGATTTTATAATCGTGAGTTATCATCTATTTCTAGTCTCCAAAGTGATTGACGGTTGAGATTACTTCTCACACTCACTTGATATTTAGAAACATACTAATTAATTTTATCACTTTCATTAAATAAATCATTTAACTAATTACATAATTAACTAATAAAATCACTTTACTTTAAAAATTCCTTTAATTAAAGTAAATTCAAGCATAGAAGGCTTTGGACAATTTCCACACGTCTAGACACATAGAACTGTGCAAAAATACCTATCCAATGCTACCACTATCATCAACACTCCCTCTTAGAGAGGAAGGTATTATGCACCACTCCAAGTTTGTCTCTGAAGAACACATACTTCCCTTTCTCCAAGGGATTTGTCATAATATTTGTAACCTGCTCATCTGTGGAAATATATTGAAGCTTCACTAATCCCTTCTAGATCCTATCTCGAATGAAGTGGTATCTAATATCTATATGTTTGGACCTGTCATGGAATACCGTATTCTCCGAGAGTTTGATACAACCCTGATTATTGCAGTATATCACCATAGGCTCCAACTCCTGATCAAATAAACTTGTAAGAAATTTGTGAATCCAAATGGCTTCAAAACTATCCATACTTGGTGCCACATACTCTAGCTCTATTGAATTGAGTACTACAAAAATCTACTTCCTATTGAACCAAGTAATTTTTTTTTATCCCAAGCTGAAGCAGCACCCTAAGGTGCTCTTCCTGTCTACTGGAATCCCTTCCCAATCTGATTCTGTAAATACCTACAACTACACTCCATCTCCTCCAAGATATCTCAATCCATACTCCATTGTACCTCTCAAGTATCTGAGCACATGTTTCACTACAATCCAATGCACCTACCTTGGCTCCACCGTGAACTGACTCAAGGTGTTCACAACAAAACAAATATATGGCCTAGTGTTGACCAAATACATCAAGGACCCTATCAGATGTATGTATATCCTGGGATCCACCAACTCTGAATTTGAAGTGATCACCTTCTTCATATTGGTAATCATAGGTGTAGCCATCGCTTTACAGTCCTCCATCCTCAATCTCCTCAAGGTATCTATTTCATACTTCCCTTTTCCAAGAAAGATCTCTCCTAATACATGTCATACCTCTAACCCTAAGAAATAATGCATCAAGCCAATGTCCTTCATCTTGAACTCACTAGATAAATCGAATTCGCACCCTGCAATAAGCTCCTCTACACCTATGAGAAATAAATCATCAACATATATAACCAAGATGAGATGATCCTCTCCAACAAGTATGGAGCACAATTTAGGATCCTCCTCTCTCTTGGTAAACCCCATACTCTGCAAGTATCCATCGATCCTGGAATACCACACCCTGGGTCCTTGTTTAAGTCCGTAAAATGATTTCTTAAGCCTACACACATGAGAATCCCTCCCATGTACCTCAAATCCCTAAGGTTTCTCTATGCATAATTCCTCCTCAATGATCACATTGAGGAAACTTGTTTTCACATCCATCTAATGTATCCTCCACCTCATAATTGAAGCAATATAAATAATAGATCGAATAGAATAATACCCAGTGACTGGAGCAAATCTCTCCTCATAGTCCACTCCCTCTTTCTGGGAGAACCCTCTCGCCACAAACCTCACTTTGCACTTCTCGATGCTACCATCTACAACATGATTGATCTTGTAGAGCCACCTAGAGCTCACAATAGACTTCTCCTCCCATATTGGCACTATGTCCCAAACATAAATCCTCATAACAGAGGTATATTCCTCTACCATGGCATCTCTCCATACCTACTGATATGTTTCTTCCTCAAAACTAGAAAGCTCAACATCAATGATGCTACTCATAATCGCCATATAGTTTAGAAACTTCTTTGGAGGCTTGCACTCTTTGACTACACTCCTAGGAGCCTCACCAACATCCTTCAATGTATGTAATAACCTCTTGGGTCTCCTAATAGGACTAGTAGGGAATAACTCTTACTCCCCACTTGAAGTCTAAACTGTTAATTGTTGCTCATCCTTTGGAGCTTGTTGCTCCTTGTCCTATGTCACTGTTGATGACTCTTGAGATCTGTTAGATGTCAAGTTCTCCTCAAACTTAACATATCTACTCACAAATTTCTTCCTCTATGCTAGAATGAATATCTTGTAAGCCTTCGAGGTTTCATTGTACCCCACAAATATACCTTTTTTCCCTTAAGGCTCAAACTTCATCCTCTTCTCCAGAGGCACAGGGATGTAAACTGGACAACCAAAGATCCTAAAATGTCTAATATTTGTCTTTAATCCTGATAATGCCTCCTCTGGAGTCTTGTCCCCCAACATCCTATGATGACTCATGTTCTACACATACATTATCATGTTACCTGCCTCTACCCACATAAACGTAGGAAACTCCTAGTTATGTATCATAGATCTGGCATAACCGATGATGGATTGATTATTTCTCTTTGCAACCCTATTTTGTTGAGGGTTGTATGAAATTGTCATCTCCCTCTTGATCCCTTCCTCGTAAAAATCCTTGAAGTCATTGGAGGTGCACTCTCCTCTGTTATCTGACCTCAAGAAATTGGTATTCTTACCTGTCTAGTTCTCTACCTGAGCTCTAAACTCTTGAAACCAACTGAAGACCTCATCCTTGGTATTCATAAAGAATATCTAGGTTTTACTAGAAAAATCATCAATAAAGATCACACAGTATGATGATCCCTGTAATGATGCTATTAAAATTTCCCCACTCATATATGAATGAATAATATCCAAGTTCCCCTTAGACCTATTCTCACTGCTAGGAAAAAAATTCTTGTCATTCTTTCCAAGTGCACACCCTTTGCACACTCCTTGATGCTCAATTCTAAACTATGGAAGACCTGTAACAATGCCCCTCAAAATTGGAAATTCCAT
This sequence comes from Picea engelmannii, assembly GCA_009831015.1. Lineage (NCBI taxonomy): Eukaryota > Viridiplantae > Streptophyta > Pinopsida > Pinales > Pinaceae > Picea > Picea engelmannii. The sequence goes on along the minus strand of ML793216.1, from coordinate 56,663 downwards.
GTAGTGTAGGTATCCCAACCTCATGTGCCACAACTCACATAGGTTGTCGTTGTCATGTACCAAATCCTGAATTGGAAACCTGTATAAAGTTCCTTCTCTAAATCTAATTACCACTACGTTATCTATGATATCTTTCTCTGGATGTATGAGTACCTTCTGTCTCTAAAAAGTGACGAAAAAACCCATGTCCTCCATATTTGATATTGAAAGCAAATTCTTCTCCAAACCTGGTACGTAAAGCACATCCTGGGCATCTAACAAGCATCCTGACTCAATATGGAATGTAATTGTTCCCTCTCCCTTCACTACATACTTGGCATCATCACCAAGTTGCACATGAACATATAAGTCCCTCTCTGTCAAAATGCTAAATAGCTCTCATGCTTTTTCCATATGACGAGATGCACCACTGTCTAAGAATCATGCACTCCTCATAGGTGTGTTGCTAGAAAGGCAAGAAACCAGTGAGTAATCCTTCTCAAACTTCATTGAAAACTCGTCAAGCTATGTATATGTTGATGTTGTTGTCTACATATTTCCATTACCATTCTTCTTCTTCTTCTTCAAACATTAAGATGTTGTTGTCTATGTGTTTCCATTACCATGGTTTGGATGAACCTCCATCATTGTTACCCTTCTTGCTAGAACTATTTCCTTTGTCATTCCTTCTATTACTAACAAGAGCCAAGTTATGTTCACTGCATCCCTGCTTGTTGCTCTTAGAATCCTCCTGAGTCTCTTCCTGGATGAAATCATCCCAAAGTCTCTGCCAATCTGGGAGATTTTCCCGAGTGCAAACTCCCTTAAAAATGGTTCCCATGACTTGGAAATACCATTCAATGCCACATTCATGAGATCTACATCCTTTGTTTTGTCCCCTGTGGTTGCAATATTATCATGCACCTATGTGATCCTCATGAGATAGTTGGTAGCATTATCAGATCTAGACATCTGCATCGATCTAATTTTATTCCCTAAGATCATCTTCCTATTCATGTTTGTGCTTTGGAATAACCCTACCAAGGCATCAAACATCTCTTTGGTTGTCTTCTTCTCGGTTATATGAGGGGTTAGATAATCCTTCACAGAATCCACGAAGACCCTCTCTGCTTTGATCTCCTTCTTTTTCTGAGCCTCCAAACTTGTCGGATATGTCGGAGGAGTAACTACTTTATCCACTAACTCCCAAAGGTCATACTCCTTCAACGCCAAAGTTACTCTTTATTTCCAAGATAGCAAGTTGGATGTTCCATCGAATCTGTCTTTAACTCTCAAAAGTGTTGTTGTCATCCCTAAAACCTGATAACATGCCCTAGAAAATAATGTGTTTCTCAAAATTTTCCATGTAATGACATGTATGGACTTATACCCGACTGTCACCACTAGATCTCACGTATGTATGCGACTATGATCACCAAAACCCATGTATGTACAACACTGTGACCATTTTGAACTGTGTATACATGACTGTTCTTAAAGCCTCCCGTGTATCTACGTGAATGTGCTTTCTATGACCTGTGTACACCTCAGTAAACCTACAAAAACATATTTATGCCTCAGTAGAATGTTTCCCAGAAATCCATCCTTCGATTTTCACCTGATGGTTATGGATTTTCTATGGATATGAGATCATGTACTTGGTTTCCTCCCTTCATAGATCACACTCTGATACCATGTTCAAATCTCTCCTACTCAACACTTGGTATTTAATTCCAAATAAATCACTTATGGAATTAAAACACAGCTGAGTAATCAACTAAACATGTAGCAGAAGAATAAACAAGGAAACCAAATCAAGCACACATAAACACCAATGTTTTTTGGTAGATTCCTATGGAAAAACCCTGGAGGGAAAACCAATGTTGAGAATGATTTTATTATGATAAAATCAGGACTCTCATAATAGGGACAATGGCCCACTGAGAGAAATACAACTGTAAACAAACCTGGAAAAGTATGATTTGTTGTGTGACCCAGAATTGCACATTTTTCAAGGTGTACGTGATTTTTCTACATCAAACTTGTGTATCTACACAATTGTCTCCACTGAGAGCCGCATACATGTACAAAATGACTATACGGCAAGCTTCGTATGACACAACACTTTCCTATGGATTCCTCTGATAGAAACCCACATGTGGTGTGTATGTTCTCTCTTCTCCTTGACCTAATCTCTAGATGGAAGTCCTTCTCCACCTATCCAAGATCTCCTTGAATCAAAGTCCTTCTTGATCCAAGCCTCTGTGTGTCAACTCTCTCAACACAACTCCTATCAAGTGTCTTCCTCCTTCACCCTAGCCTTGTTCTTATAATTGTGAGTTATAATCTATTTCTAATATCCTAAGTGATTGATAGTTGAGATTACTTCTCTTGCTCACTTGAGATTTAGAAACATGCTAATTAATTTTAGTACTTTCCTTAAATAACTTAATTAACTAATTACATAATTAATTAATGAAATCACTTTACTTTAATAATTCCTTCAATCAAATTAAATTCAAGGATAGAAGGCTTTGGATGATTTCCACACGTCTAGAAACATAGACCTGTGTGGAAATACATGTCCAATACTACCATTAACATCCACTTGGCCTACAAAAGAATCAATAATCTGATTGATCAATGGCATTAGATAATTGTCTTTGGGACAGGCCTGATTTAAATCATGGAAATCAATGCAGACATTAATGGTGCCTTGTTTCTTCACAATGGGTACAGGGTTGGACACCCATGAAGTATAATAAATAGGGTAAATAAATCTCATATGTTGCATTTTATCAATTTCATATTTTATGGCAGGGGCCTTCCTAGGGTGAATAGATCATTTTTTTTTATGGATAAGGATGGCATCTAACCATGTATCAATATGGTTTTCTGCGATGGTGGGAGCGAGTTCGAACATCTTTGAATACGACCAGGAAACAATGTCTCGAATTTTTTGGAAAAAGGGATTTATAATCCACAACCTCTTTAAGAGAATAGTTTTCCCCAAGAAGAATATGGTCCTCAACACCTGACATAACCGAGATATCCACCATAATGTTAGGTAAAATATTGGCCAAATTCCCCTCCCCAAATGCATCAAAAACAAGAATGTTATTCTTAAACCAATTGATCTTTCCATGGGGGAGAAATTCTTTAGTTTCAACATCATATTACTCGAAGGAACCCATCCATTGAGGTAAAAAATAGGAACAATGATGTATATCATCCTAAGGGTAATCTGCAGAAGTACGGGAATCTAAAATTTCTTCATCAAAATTAAATATGGGGGTACTGGAGTCTACGCTAATAGGTGATGTTGTGGAAGTGGTGGAAGATGGGGAAGTGAACTCGATATCAACACTATGGGAATTAGAGGCTTGTTTCACACAGACATTTAAAGTAAAAGACAGAAAATAAATGGATAAAGGCTCTACCAATATTGAGACCAAGGGGACATCAGGCATAGGGGGGATACTCTGATGTACATCAGATGAAATTGAAATATTTTTAGACATTCTCGTTCCCATGAAGGTTAAAAGATAGAGAATCTAAATGGTATTCTCATCAGTTTTAATAGAGGGGGGACCAATTTTCACAATGGTTTTTCCCTCGATCTAGAAAAACCATTGTTTTTTAATGTTTATATCCTCCACTACTAAAGATGTCTCTCCTTGGGAGAGGAATCAAGATTAAAAATGATAGCAAGGGCATCATGAAATTGAGGTAGCTTAGGATAGTGGTGAGAATAGTGATTGTATGTATCACACAAAGCACGAGGATGATTTATGTGTAAGGACTTAATACACTTGGTTAATGATTTAGGAAGAGTAATATTCACTATGGGAGTAGATGGGTTAGGTTCTAAATCATCATCATTAAAAATACTCTTCAATTATGGGAGCACTAGACAGTTATTGGTTGTGTGGCTAGTGAGGTTATATAAAGCACATGGGGGAATGACTCTAGGTGTGGTGGTATGGGTGGCCATAGCATGTCCAAAGTTAGAGGTTCCCTGAGTCATTTTTTTTTCCCCCTTGTGGTAACTCCTTTCCCAGTTTTGGTAGGGTTAGGTTGGGATTGTGTAGATTATGTACAAGACACAAGGGTAGTAATTGAATTTTGAATAGGTGTTAATACCAAATGAGGAATTGTAATGAAGGGAATGAGAGGGGTAGTAGGATAAAAGTATCATATATTGATCCCTAGGTAAGATTAGGTAATCTCAATGTAACCATCACAAGTGTACTAACTATTCTTGGAGGGGGGAATAAGAAAGGTACTTGGGAAAAAGGAATCCTAGTAGGGGGGGTCCCTCCCCATGATGGGGTTGAGGAGAAAAAATTTGTGGACTCAATAGAGGATTTTAGAGATGAGTCTTTAGATGAAGAAGGTTGTAAGTAGGGGTATGTAGGGGTGAAGACCCATAATACATGTCAAGAAATGTAAAGTAGTATTTGAAAAATATAGGGATAACATCAAAAAAAAGGAAATGGTTTGATTCCCATCCACAAAAGGGACAACACTATCAAGATTGAGTTGAGATTTAGGATCACAGTAAGAAATTTAATCAATGGTAATGGCCTTCCCATTATGGGGTAAGCTCATCCTATGGAAAATTGATGAGGCAACTACCTTCATAGCATACATAAAACTACGTACTAAAATAATCTTATACTCCCAATGGGAATCTATAACCTCAACATCAAGAAGAACTTGCTTCCTCGATAATTGGATGGGAGAATTTTGATACAACCCTTATGGTTGAGAGGGTCGACCATCATATGCACGGAGGGTAATCGTAGATGGAATGCTATTAGGGGAACCTAACTTCTTCCATACATGAGTAGACATCACACATGTGGATGTGCCTTCATTAACGATGCATCGATGAATAACAATGTTCTTAATCATTATTGGAAATTGAAAGGTGACAGGAGGGGGAAGACAAGGTTCAGCTTTGTCAATATCAAACACAAACATCATATCATATGAAAGATAAAATATGCCCAAGGTAGATAGAAAATCCATTTGTTATGAAGGTTAAGTTTGGAGGGCTTCTAAGGATGACATAATTATAGGAGATTGAGCTAGATCATCTATTATACTGTAGTTATGGGTAGCATGTGCATTAGGGTTGGGAGCATTCTAACATAAGGGGATATTGACACTAGGTTGGGAAATCTACAAATGTCCATTAGTGGTCGGAAGGGGATCACTTTTATCGGTAATAGGTGCTTCAAGGTGCATGCCATACTAACATCATATGGTAGACAGATCAATATTGACTGAATACATGTACAAGATTTGGTAAGTACCATCTCCGGAAGGGTTACAATTGGCTAGTTGACCAAAAAGAGGGGATTTTGGTGTGGATAAAAATCCTTGTGTCAGAAAAGGGCTTTGCAACACAGTTGGTTGCAATGATGAAGAAGGGTTAGGTTGATTGGAAATCTAATTAGATTTAGCATGATCTTTCTTGGTCGCTTCCTTCAATCAAAGCAACTCAAATAAAAGTGTACAATCATGGGTGTAATGTCCATAGACACCACAAAAAGAGAAAGGATGGTTTATGTGAAGTTGAGGGTTCTTCCCCTGTTTTGGTTCAGGATTGTTACCTTGACCCTGATTTGCATTAATTTGGTTGTCTCCAACATTATTGTTAGGTTGTTAGTTTTGGTTCCCTTGATTCCATTGGTTCTAGCATTGGACTTTTTGTTTTTTGTTCCCCTTATTCTTCTTTCTAGTATAGTTGTTTTGATTGTGGGGGTGAGTTAAATTTATTTTAGCATGGAATCATCCTTGGAGAGGAGGTCCAGGATGGCCAACATTAATGGGAGGTTGCAGTACCATCCCTGGAGGAAATAAATCTACTAGCAGAGGGCCCTGAAAGACATATTATGAATTCATGGCCACCCCATAATAATAGGAACAAGTAAAAACATGACCATGCACATGTTGGTGTGTAGGGCGCCTAAATACAAGGTGTTAATGTCATATTGAGATGAAGGATGAGAAGAAATTAATGAGGGGTTAGAATAACTATAAGGCATCGAGTGATACCCTACATGAGATTGAGGGATAGGAGGTACTAACCCCACCATATTAGGTACCATACCCACTAGGTCCAGGGGGATAAGTATATGAATGATTGTGTGACATAGACCCTATCACGCCATCGTACACAAGGGATTATCCTAGTGCAAGCAAGTCACCTAAGTGAGAATGAAGGGAATAGCGAGGAATAGTGTACAAATACCATGTTTAGGTGTTATCCCTAAAGTATGCACCAGACTACTATGGCACAAAGCTAGGGCACCTCAGTTATTGCAATGGTTGTTTGATTTTAAAATAGGGTTAAGGGTGATTCAATGAGATTGTTTGCATAAATAAGCTTTCAATAGATTGTGTTTGAAATGACTAAAGATAGTGCTCAATAAGCTAGGGTCATGGAGTCATCAATTTCAGATAATAATGATTAAAGAGTGGAAGAAACGAGAATGCAAAGTATGCAGGGGGCTAAACAAAAATAGCCTACACTCTGAGAAGAACTATGTTGATCATTTCACTTTCAGCATAAACATAACATCTAAATGAATAGATGAATTACATGCATTAAACAAAATATACTGAAATTCTCTCTGAATTTGATTCTTCATGACAAATTCATTCAAATATAATAGGAAAATAAGAAGACACAAGAAATTAACAACATCAAAGATACATTGAATCTAAAGTTGTTGGCAACAGGAATCCCTTTCAAATTTAACATACTTTTGATCCAATCATACTTCTCAACTCTAAAAAAAATTCAAAATACAAGCAAGGTTTGTCATGGAAAACAACCCAGCCTCTTTCTCGAAGGAAGAAGAAGAACCCCCCCCTCCCCCCCTTTAGCTTTCAAATGATAATTTAAATAGAAAATACAAATCAACAAATTGTAACAAATGTTACAAGTTTTATGGAATAGTAGCCTAAAAATAAATTGGTTTCAAATCATTGCAAGAGATCAGGAATTGCTAAAAATCTATTGCCTTAATATTTGGATCTGATGGAGTCAAATTCCCTTTGAATCTAGAAAGAATCCTTTGTCTGGTAATCTTCCTAAAATGCTCTACCATTTGTCTATGAAATGTTTAAATGCTGACTAAATATGTGCATCGAATATTGGAGATTTGGGATTGATTCTTTGACTAATAATATCATGCCTTCAATCTTTCACCTTTAATTATGGAAATGATTCGATGTTTTTCAATGTCCCCAAGTGTTTTTTTCATCAGTTGAACATGTTCTTGAGAATGTGAGATGTAAACCTGATAATGTGGATCTAATGTTTAATTAATCCCTTTAAATCTGAAACTGACATCTAAGCCACTAGTTTTGGATCCTATATAAGCCTCACCCTCATCTTTGCCACTTTGTTTAAGAGTCTTAGCAATTTTTTGAAGTTTTACATTAAGAAAGAAAAAGTCCATGTTATCGCACAAGTTGTAGGTTGGGCAAAGCCCGGCCCAACCACGAAGTGGAGAAAACTAAGGGATACTACACCCAATGTCACCTCAATATAGGTCTAACACTTCAAGGGTGACTAGGTCACTCTAGGGAGGCGATCTTGGTGACCCTTGATCCAGGTGGATATTGGTAGCCACCCACCTATTCCAACTAGATCCCCTTGACATTTTTTAGTTCAACATGTTATTTTATACTTCTTTATAATTGTGGGTTCTACACTTTCGAGGCTATCTAAATCCCTACGCATATTCCAGGAGGACACCGATGGTCTCCCACCTAATCCAACTGGCTTGTTTTGGATGTTTTCATGTTATCACATCTTTTTGTACTTCCAGGGTCGTTTTGGGGCCCTAAACATTGTTTTTTTGGCTTGCCATAGTCAAATTGTAGACGGAGTCGGAGTTTGATGAGTGAAACGCCAAAAGTCATGTGGGCCCCTATGGGTAAGTTGGTACCTCAACTTCCCAGGGTTGTAACTTTTTCATACAACCTTCGTTTTAGGTGTGATAGCCCATTGGAAAGGTCTTTTCAAGAACTACACATTACATTGTCAAACTCTGACTTCATCTACAATTTTACTGTGGCAAGCCAAAAAACACTATTTAGGGCCCCAAAACAACCTTGGAAGTACGGAAAGATGTGCTAACCTGAAAACATCCAAAATAAGCCAGTTGGATTAGGTGTGAGGCCACTAGTCTCCTCCTATAAGATGTGTAGGGCTTCAAACAACCTCGAAAGTGTAGAACCCACAATTACAAAGAAGTACAGAAGAACGTGTTGAACTAAACATTGCCAAGAGGAGCCAGTTGGAATAGGTGGGTGGCCACCAATATCCACCTGGATCAACCCTAGGGGGAATGGAGGAGGGAAACGGAAATGGAAAGAGTGAAATCCATAAAGGTCAACATTCTATATGGAAAGTGAAATATTAAGATGAGTCTTAGATGATTTTTAGGTTTCCAAAGCCTTGGGTAAATTGTCGAGAAGTTGGTACCTTCCCAACACACAAAAAAAACCACTTTGCAATGTAATATGTTAGTTGGATCATGTCACAAACCCACTACCTAAATCAGATTTTTTTTCTGGTTTTCCGCTGAATCTGAATCCCCGAATTACCTACGGAGGCCTAGCGTGAGCTAGCTCTTTCTCTCTCCCCGCTCCCTGTGGTCGTGGGTCATGATCACAATTCGAATAAACGCAGTACCTCTTTCATACTTCATGCCTCGGCGCTACAGTGATGTCGAGTCATTTGACTTGGCAACCGCCGAACCCCGACAGGGATGGCGATCGACCAATGGAGACGAATCCCTACAGGGTTAGCAAATGGCTAAATAGGAACAAATATCAACAGGGCTAGAGAACAACCAATGAGAAATGGCCCCGTTGTGTGGTTAGGTGGAATACAGGTGGCAGAGAGGGAAACGCGACACGATAGTAGACATGACAGAAGGGGGCCCCACTTCACACGCCACACTATTCCGGACCCCCCCCCATTAAAGGCAGAATGGAAAGGGGGATCTGGAATCCACCTGAGTGTCATTGATCATGATGAATTAATCTCGATCGTTCGAGAGTTGCGCGTCCAATTCCGGACCCCCCCCCCTCCCATTAAATGTAGAATGGCAAGGGGGCTCCGGAATGCATCCTCAACCGTAGATCTGGGCGAGTGGACTCTGGCCATCCAGATCTGCTCGCTACTTACCCTAATACGCATTCGCACCCCAACGTAAAACTGGCATCTCTTCCTCACATCGGACAGTCGTTACGAACCCTAAGATTTCCCAAAGGAATCTTGTCCGTTCATCGGGACTTAGCCACATGCTATCGTCTCGACATTATGGGTCAGGATATGTCAAGGAAAGAGCCCGAGTTTTTTTTTTTGTCAGCGGAACTCCTGAATCCCTGATCCCCGATTTCCCAAAATGGGTAATCTCTCAACACGTCACCTCCTTAAATCAGACGGTCCACAACTTCTTCGGGATTTCCACCCAGGAAAATCCCGATCCCTTGTCGCCAGGACTCCCGATCTCGCGATTCCTGATTTTTCGAAATGGGAGATCTCACGACACGTGGCCTCCATCAGTCGGACGTCTAAAATCTATCTCAGGGTTTCCACATTGGAAAATCCCAAACTCTTGTCAACCGGAATCTCGATTCCGTGATTCCCGATTTCCCGAAATGGGAGATCTCGCGACACGTGGCCTCCGTCAATCGGACGGCTCAAATCTATTTCGGGGTTTCCACATTGGAAAGTCTTGATCCACTGGGGTGTTAACCCTTGGGTATCTTCTGACAGATCCAACGGCTGTCGGTTTTTTCATCCGAAATCTGACGGCTCAGACAGATTCCTAACTTGTGGGCTCTCCCACGACTCCCTAAACGTGGAAAGATCCACGGCCCAGATACTCTCATGGACTTTGGGAATCCACGGTCCTAAACTCTTCGCTACCCACGAAGATACAGGAAAACAAAGTGGTAAGGCATTTAACGCCCTACTTTCTCCTACTAATCTAACGGTCGTGTGTGATCGTAAATTCCCCGATGGATCCTCATCCGTCGATTTGTTACTTCATCCTTATGATGCCATCTCGGGTTTTTCAAGAGGGTTATTCCTCTTCGTGTAGGATTAATAAGGCCTTACGCCTTCACAATCGCCTTCTCGGTACTTGATGGGCTTTTCAAGGAGGGTATCTCTATGGGGAGATTCACTCAGGATACTACCTGAGGTAGGTAAGGAGGTCGTCCTCCCGAGAACTAGATGTGAAGTCTGAGTTAGATCAGTACGCATGTAAATAAAAATTCATGAGGACATAAGCCATACATAGTCCTTCCATACAAATATACAACTACTAGTACTGATCAAAATACCATACAAACATTTTTGTAATGAAATCATTCACAGTTTCACATCTTATGGGAATGATCATCAGAAGGAACATATACATATATTTCAAGATGCTAAAGGCAAAACACTTATCAGAAATAACACCAGGGGTTATGCAACTGCTCAGAGGGGTGCTCGTTTCCACCCAACCATAGGCTTAGCGACTCCCAGCGGATTTACCACTAGCCACCCCCGAGCTGAGACCACGATGTTGTGAGACTGGGTCTCTGTCCCCCGGTGACTAGGAGCGAAGGTTACTCTCCTTCCTCTCTGCTATCACTCACTATGCGTATTCCAGATTTCTCCCCTCGCGTCCCCCCCAATCGCTTCTACCCCATGCCTTATCCTCTTGCGAGGTTTCATGTGGCGCGATTACCCTCGCACTGATCAGGCCTGACGGCTCTATGGATGGGAGGTTCACCTCCCAACCCTCATTAAACCATCTACCTACCAGCCTGCGAGACATTTAATTCAGGGCCAACGAGCCGCTTTTGGTTCTCCGGGCCAGTGGAGTCCAAATACGGTATTAATTCTCGGTGGAAGTTAACGCCACCTTTCCAGGTGCCTTCCACCGCCATCGTGGTCTCTTTTTCTGCACATCCCCTCTCAACAGTGCTGCAATATAAATTCATAATGTTATTCACATTTATTGACCTTTTCCACAAGGCCCATTTACATCACATATTCACATTTATGAGTTTGCCACAGTTCTTGGCCAGTCCCGTTATTTTTACAAACTTGGGGAATCAGGGTGTTACAATTCCCTCCCCCTTAAAGGAACATCATCCTCAATGTTCTTATCTATTAACATGAATTGCATGTACAGAAGTAAACAAAATTGGATATGCATGTCTCATGGCATCCTCCATTTCCCATGTAGCCTTATCTGGGCCAAAATGTCTCCACTGCACCTTTACCTGTGCAATGTTTCGGTTTCGGAGCGAGGTTTCCTTTCTGTCCAATATGCATTGGGGCTTTGGTAGAAATTATCCCTCCGGTTCCACCTGGATCACAGACCAATCAATTATATGATTAGCATCATGTACATATTTCTTCAGTAATGAAACATGGAAAACATTATGTGCTTTTACTGTGGGAGGAAGTGCTAGCCGATAGCCTACAGGTCCCACTCTATCTAGAACCTCAAAGGGTCCACAATACCCGGGTGCCAACTTGGCACAAGCTCCCATTTTCAGGGAACTCCTTCTGGGCTTAATTCTAAGATATGCATGGTCTCTCGTTTTGAACTCTCTTGGAGTTCTCTTTTGATCAGCATAACTTTTATGTCGGTTCTAAGCGATCTTCAGATTTTGTTTTATCTGAGTCACTTGTTGTTCCATTTCTCTCAGCATGTCAGGTCCAAAAGAAATCCTATTTGCAGGATTACTCCAGCTGATCAGAGTATTACACGGCCTACCATAGAGGACCTCGAAGGGACTCATCTTTAAGGATGCTTGGTAGTCATTGTTGTAGGCGAATTCTATCAGTGGCAAGTAGTCTTCCCATTTCCTGGGTTGATGCATTACATGCATCCTTAACATATCTTCTAATATTTGGTTCACTCTTTCTGTCTGTCCATCGGTTTGAGGGTGATAGGCAGTGTTGAACAACAATTCGGTCTCCAATCCAGCCATTAGTGATTTCCAAAATTTGGAAGTAAATTTTGTGTCTCTATCAGATATTATCTCTCTTGGCATACCGTGCAGTCGGAATACCTCTTTCATGAATATCTAGGCGATATCTTTCACCTTGCAGGTTGATTTGATGGGGATGAAATGAGCAGACTTGCTCAACTTATCCACCACCACCATAATGGCATCATTCTGTTTGGTTGAAGTTGGTAATCCAGTAATAAAATCCATGGAGATGGTTTCCCATTTCCATTCTGGGATGGGTAAAGGGTGTAATAGTCTTGCTGGGTGTCGATGTTTTGCTTTAACCTGTTGGCACTCTATGCATTGGGAAAAATATTTGGCTATGTCTTTCTTCAATCTAGGCTAATAAAATTGTTTCTGGGTGGCAGTGATCATTTTCTGGTATCCTGGGTGACCAGTGTAGGGTCTTTTATGTAGTTCATCCATGATGAACCTCTTCAAGTCGTCACAATTTGGAATGTACAGTCTATCTCTGTAAGTGAGCAGACCTCCTTCGGTCATCTGGTAGCCTTCATATTTTCCTCCAGCGGGTTCTTGTTGTAGGTATAGGGTCACAGTCTGAACGAAGGAATCTGTTTCTTGTGCGTTTCTGACTCTTTTCTTGACATCTATCTCGCAGGTACTCACCGCTGCCAGGTGAATTGTTTTCATGCTTCTACTAAGGGCATTGGCCACCCTGTTTTCCTTCCCTTTGATGTGTTTGATTTCAAAATCAAATTCGCTAAGGAGGGCCATCCATCTAGCCTGTCTAACATTGAGCTTTGGTTGGTCAAACAAATACCGTAATCCACAGTGATCTGTCATAAGTACAAATTTTCTTCCCAAGAGGTAATGCCTCCACATTTTTAAGGCATGCACTATGGCAGCCAATTCTAGATCATGAGTCACATAGTTGACCTCATGTTCATTCAATTTTTGGGATTCATAGCAGATCACACTTCCTTCCTGCATAAGGACTCCTTCGATCCCTTCCTTACAGGCATCTGTGCACACCAGGAAGTCAGCTTCTGGGTTAGCGATTTTCAACAAAGGTGCATGGGTTAGTAGATGTTTCAGGGTTTGAAATTTTTCTTCACATTGCAGTGTCCACAGAAATTTTGTCCCCTTCTTCTGGAGGGCAGTGATTGGACAACTGATCTTGGAGAATCCTTTTATAAATCTCCTATAGTATCTCGTTAATCCCATAAAGGATCTGATGTCTGAGACATCCTTTGGGGTGGGCCATTCCATGATAGACCTGATCTTGTCAGGATCTACTGCTACCCCTTCCTCGGACAGAACATGTCCCAAGTAATGTATTTGCTTCTAAAAGAAGTCACATTTGTTGAATTTAGCATAGAGCTAATGCTCTCTTATCACTTGCAGCACAAGTCTAAGATGCCCTTCATGTTCTTCTCTATTCTTAGAGTAGATTAATATGTCATCAATGAAAACTAGTACAAATTTATCTAAAAAATTATTGAGTACATTGTTCATTAAGCACATGAAAGTGGCAGGGCCATTGGTTAACCCAAATGGTACTACCACAAACTCATAGTGACCATACCGTGTCCGGAAAGCGGTTTTATGGATGTCTTCACCCTTGATTCGAACTTGATGGTATCTCGACCTCAAGTCAATCTTTGAGAAAATAGACGCACCCCCCAGCTGATCGAATAGATCATCGATCCTAGGCAAGGGGTACTTGTTCTTTATGGTTACTTTATTGAGTTGTCTATAATCTATACACAATTTAAGGGTGCCATCCTTCTTTTTCACAAACAGGACTGGTGCTCCCCATGGGGACATGCTAGGTCGAATATAACCCTTATCCATCATTTCTTTCAATTGTAATTTGAGTTCCACTAACTCAGGTGTGCTCATCCGGTAGGGTGTCCTAGACACCAGCACCGCTCCTAGTGCGAGCTCTATCGAGAAGTCAATGTCTCTTCTCAGAGGCAGACCCGGTACCTCTTCCAGAAACACATCCCTGTATTCTCTCAGGATAGGGTGATCATCAGGGCTTGGTTTAGCGCCTTCGATTGTTTTCAACACCTGTATTGCATATAGGGGACATCCCTTTCGACAATACTTTCTCATTTGCAGGGCTGATATTTGCCTCACCGAGATAGGTTTTCGGATCCCTTGAAGGGTTATCCTTTTTCCTTCTTTGCTCACACATTCTAAGGTTTTATGGTAACAATCCATTTTTGCTTTATGGGTGGCCAGCCAGTCCATACCAATCAACAGATCGTATGATCCCAGGGGTAATATGTTAAGGGTTGCTTGGGTGGGGAATTCACCCAACATTAACTGGCGGGCTGGTATGACCTATGTTACCCTTATTTTAGTGCCAGTGGCTAACTATACCAACCATGGCTTGGTTTGTTTTTGTGGCTGTAACTTACACTTATCCACAGTCTTAGGGGATATATAACTCAAATTTGAACCAGGGTCAATCAAAACAGGCACCAGATGGTTGAAAATCATACCTTCTATTTCCACCACTGAAGCTTGGTGGTCAGCTTAGTTATTATCCAAGGCTGCATAAATCTGCGGCACACTCCTTGCCACATCATTGACTGTGGTAGCTTCTTGAATGTTATAAACCTTCCGACTATTCTGTTGTCGGTGTGGATAGTCTCTCAAGAGATGCTCTTCTCTGCAACCCTAGCATTTCAGAGGTTCTCTCTTTGGGTTACCAGTCTTCACTGGTATAGCTCCAGAAGTTTTACTTCCGTCCACCGAGGGTAAGTTCTGCTGGAGCACACTCTGAGATGGAAAGTTCATTCTGGGGTTCTTCTTGTAGTTCTTAAATCCTAAGGATTTGATCCCCTTTTTCTGAAATCTCGAACCACTCTTCTGTTTCCAGTCTCCATGAGACTCTGCCTAATGTCCATATTGTTCATGACAATATGTTGTTTTTCGAATAGTGTCTGTTAGGACCACACAATGTACCTTTTTGCCTATACTTTTTCGAATAGCCTCTCGTCTAGGGGAATCTTGTGAGAAGGGAGGGCCCACCTTCTTCACAAGTGATCCGTCAGTATTTTTCGAATGACTTATGGTTGAGTTTTATTCGCATGCATTAAATGACCATTGGGAAACTTAATGAAAGAGTGAGAAAAGCAAATGAATTATACAGCCATAGACATATAAGAAAATCTGAAATGCAATGAAAAGCAGCAAACCATAATGCACAAGTTTGATCACGGAGTTCGGCAACTTTGCCTACGTCTCCGGGCCTTTTCTCTATGAGGGAGGCTTCTTGATTTCTTTTAGAAAGTTTATTAGTACATCTTTACAATTGCCGATTGGCTCCTAGACTGATCTGGTCTTGTTTGCCATGATCTCTAGAATCTTTCACAACTTACGGCACCTGAAACGGATATACCGAACTCTCAGAAATCGTCCGACAGCATCTCTACCTCAACAGCTCCTCTGCCTCAAACTGGCTTAGACCTGGCTTTGCCTCTGCATCTTTTCTCTCCAAAACCGTCAAAAAGCTCTCCAAGCCTCCCCCAAATGGTCTCCACAAGCCTTGGTTAAATAGTTGGGAAAGTTGGTTGCAATCTCCAACTTCCTCCCAAGAATTAGGCTTTTAAAAAGCCCAATAACTCCCAAAATAGAGTTAATTACATAATAATTAGTCAAAGTGGTTATAAAACCCACTTATAACTATATAATTGGTTAAATAAACCGCTTAGCTCCTTATGCTGGGCGCACGCTCCTACTCTTGGTCATATGCAAACTCATATGGCCGAGCGCTAGCCAAAGGCTAAGCGCTGGCCCACGAGCCCCGTACACACCTTAGCTCTCGGTCCTTTGCGTATTACATGGGACCTCGCACTATATTAAAACCACGCGCCATAGTAGTGTTAACCATTTAAAACACCAAACCGCGCGCATGTAACATATAATATAACCGTTGGTTCCGTGTATAAACCGCGCAACTTTTTGGTAGCGGTCACATGTGTTAACCACACACATAGCATTCAAAACCGTTGAACATAAACCGCGCGCCCAAACGGTGGTACCGAGCCCCGCGCTCCTGGTCTTGTGGCGTGGTTGCATGTGTGTCAAGGGCTGGGGCCAAGCCCCGGCCCTTTCCCCCCGCCGTCCAACCGTTGCAACAAACTTAAAACCAATTTCTTCCGCATACTCAACAAGTAACACATGGTGGCACCATTGGTTAAACGGTCAATACGAAAGCGTTGTTGGTGGGAGAGGTCCGGGGTTCGAATCCCCCGGGCCCAACATATTTTTGATATAGCTGTCATTGGCTAAATCCGGGGTGCCACATGGCAGCCCCTGATTGGGCCACGTGGCACCCTATCATTCGCCCAGAAGGATGCCACGTGTCAGCACCTGATTCGCTTACATATTCGCCACGTCAGCTCGCCGTACT
>ML793215.1:383285-421731 GCA_009831015.1 Picea engelmannii | reverse complement strand
TTCCCAACAAAACATGACATACATCCATGGGAATCACATCACATATAATTTCATCTCTATATCCTTCTATCTTAAATTCAACAAGGCATTGTTTAGTGACCATTACCTGGTTTCCTTTCTACAACCATGAGAATTCATATGGATTTGGATGTGCAGTTGTCTCCAGCTCCAATTTCTCCACAATCTCTGTGGATACTAAGTTGCTCCCACTATCAATTATCACCTTGCATACTATGTATTTAGTCTTGCAAGATGTCTTGAATAGACTGTTCCTCTGCACCGGATTTTCAATTTCTGATTCTGGTTTTAAGAGAACCTTCCTCGACATCAAGGATGTTCCATCCTCTGCACCTTCTTCTTCAACATTCCTTTTCTGTGCTTCCGAAATGTGAGCTTCACCTCATCCTTATTTCTTTCTATCGGGACATTCCCAAGACATATGTCCTGTCTTTCCATAGGCATAACACCTTACTTCTCTTCCTCTTATTCTTCCTCTTCCTCTAGAATAACTTCTTCCACCACCTTGTCTTTCTTGGGAATTTCCTCCTCTTTCTGAGTGACTATGTGGTTTCTCTGTCTCGTATTTGTTTTTCTATGCCTTGTCATGGGAAACTCCCTTTCCTTTGCTTGTGCTTCTTCCTCTGTTTTGTTGACTCTTTTTCCTGGCCAACTTCTCCTCTACCTTCAGAGCAATCTGATAAGCATCCTCTACTGTCCTTACTGACATCATGCTGATCTCATCCTAAATTTCATACCTCAGGCCATTTATGTAACTGGAAACTTTTTCCTCATCCTTCTCTCGTTGTCCAGTCCTGATATGCAACTTGTAGAACTCCTCCATGTACTCTTTCACTTTCATATCCTTCTATCTCAGGTTCTATAACTTCCTGAACAAATTTATCTGATAATATTTGGGCATGAACTTAGCCTTCAACCTGGCTACCATTATGTCCCAATTATTTATCTTTTGTTTTCCTTTGCTTCTCCTCTTAGCCTGTAGTTCATACCACCACAGTGCTGCATGTCCTTTCAGTCTGGTGACAACATGTATCACCTTTTTCTCCTCATCAACATCTTCATAGTCGAAATATTTGTCCATGGATCTTATCCAATCCAACAATTCTTCAGCATCTAGGTTGCCTTCATACATTGGGATTTCTATCTTTTCTCTAGATCCCATTTTAACAACTACTCTTAGAAAGCATTCCTTGAAAACATCTTCCCTTGCAGCTTCTTCAACTTCGATTTCTTTACTTTCTACATCACTGATGTCTCCAACACCAGGTGCTCTCCTCTGCGATGCCTCCATTGCCTCTAATCTTGCACGAAGCTCTCACATTTATCTTTCTACAATGCAATTGGATAAAGGTGGATCCACATGTCTCCTCAGTGGCATTGTGATGACTATTTATCACACACATAGTACAACTTCGAGCTCTTCTTTGCTACCCGAAACAATTTCAGTCTCTGATACCACTTGATGGTATCAAACTATCTCCTTTGTCTCCTTCGCCTGAAATATACAGATGAAATCATGCTCTGATACCACTTGATGCAGACCCCCCTTATCTCCTAAATATTCCGCAACCTCCCGATCAAGGATATTAATCTCCTGAGATGGATTATCTCTTTCAGACCTTCAATGGCCCTGAAATGCTTTAAACATATCCCTCTTTCTCTTTATCCGCAGGTCCTATGGAACCCACAGGCCCCTTCTCTAGCGCTTTTACAAACTCCAAGTTTATGGGTGCTAGCTCCTTTTTACTATCCCCCCTCCTTCATGTGAACTCAAGCTATGGTTTGGGCTAAGCCTCCTAGCGCTTCACGACTTTGCGTTTCGACTGCCTAGAGTGCAACTAGTTTCTTTCTACACGAACTTCAAACCGAGGGAATTACTCAGAACCAGATCTACGGTTCATGACCCCTCTGAAAAAAAAATGATGGTGATCTCTTTGCACTTCACGACTTTGTGTTTCGGCTTCCTTGAGTGCAACTGATCTTTTTCTATGCGAATTCTAAACCGTTCAAAACCATATCTATGGTTCACGCTCCTTCTGACAACCAACAGTGGCGATCTCTTCGTGCTTCGCAACTTTGGGTTTCAGGATTTTTGACTCCTCGATACTCCGGATCCTCCGATCCACGAATCGTCAAAAGCACCCACGACTAACAATCGCGTATCTTTTCCCAGATCTGACGGCCCAGGACAATCTCACTTCCTCTGAACGGATCTCAACCGCCACTTCGCAACTTTCAACATTTTTCTCCCTTCTTGTTGATTCTTGGTCGTTTTCTCTCCTGAGCTTGATTCCGACGCACTCCTTGTGAACTTGGAATCCCTGAAAAAATCCATACTTAGTGATTTCTTCAAAAGAATCTCTTTACACACTCCTTGCGCTTCGCAGTCTCGTTTTTGACACTTAGTCAATTTTTGGATTTGTGCACGCCTTGCAACACTCGCTTACAGTCTCTCCTGAGATTCACTTCTCGAACCCTTTGACTCCTCAAAGGGCTACTTCAACACTTAGTCGAAATTCGAATATGTGCACTCCTTGCAACATATTCTTACAAAATACTTAGCTTCTTGTGACCGACTGTGCACGCCTTGTAGCAGTCCCTTTTGCACTCCTTGCAAATGGAATTTTTATCTATCTCTTTTGAGCTTATGATTCGAACAGACTCTTTCAACCCACTCCTTGTAGACTGTATGCACACCTTGCATGAACTCAACAAAGAGAAACAATTGAAACTTGTCCAAACACTTCACAGTTTCGTATACTCAACAACATAACTCAATCATTCATGAAAACATAATAACATGCAATTGTAAACAGTAGAAACACCATGCATTGGATCAATTTTCCTCTGTTATATTCATTCAAATAAAAGTGGCTACAACTATCATAAAACAACAACTAAAAACTCAGCAATGACTAAATCACAACAATCTCCTACTAACTTGCAACAGCCTCATTCGGGCATACCACACTTCTATTTATCTCAAAGGGTTCTCAAAGTTACCCTCTACTACTCGTCTCCTCTTGAAAAAAAAAACCTAACTGCTACTTAACTTCAATTACATTAAAGTCTAGGAGTGAAACTCCTAGATCATTCATGATCATTCAACTCCCAAGCGTTTGATCTTCTTCAATTTTCAATCTTTGAAAAAAAAATATTTGCAGGAAACGCCAGCGGTTAAGATTCTGAAATGATTCAAAGGCGTGTTAAGGCGCTAAGTCGTATCTCCATGTAGGGTTGTTGACGATGCTCCTGCATCACAAGATTTGACCTAACTTATGAAGAATTAAGACTTTAAATACCTATTTAGACCTATTAACAGACCTATTATAGACACCTGAACTTTGGAGGTGAACTACATGCGGAAAAAGAAATATATATGCTCTGATTAGTTTAATTCGTGATGGTAGAAACTTATAGGTTCCTCATTAATTTTTTACGCATTAGTATTTTACATTGCATTATCCTATTATTCCTATAGCAACACTTTTTGTTTGGGAAAGCTCCATAAAACCCTAAAAAAAACCCTAACCCTAATTCAAAAAACACTATGAATAAGTGTAATGATGGCACATTGTCTTAGAAAATAATGGCTCTATCCCTATAGGATTCCACAATAACACACATATATTTTGATTTTATGATGATTCAAATTCTATACATTATAAGTGAAACGGTGAATAAGTGTACGAATGACACGTTGACATAGAAAATAATGTCTGTATCCATATAGGATGCCACAATAGCACACAAATATTCTGAGTTTATGATGATTCAAATTATCTACATTATAAGTGAAAAACATGGTAGAAATTTTAAACAACTAGTGATTTTATAAATGTAAGTGTCATGAAGGAAATGTTGAGTACTGGGCATAATAGCATAATAGTCATCAAATAACTTCATGGAATGGAATCCATAGCATGATGAAATTATATTTACTCATAGATAAATGATAAAGTATCATACGTGAGTTGACCTAACTTATGGAGATTTCTGACTTGAAATACCTATTTAGGCCTATTAACATACTTATGATAGACACATGAACTCTGAAGGTGAACTACATGCAGAAGAAGAAATATATATGCTCTACATTAGTTTAATTAGAGATGGTAGAAGCTTATATGTTCCTCATGTGGGATTAAGAGTTAAATGTTTTGATCATGGTTGTTTCATTGTTGTGTTACTTATTTCATAGTCTGGTTGGTTGGTTATGTTCGCCTCCAGAGTTTGTTGGCCTGATAATGTCAGAGTCATGATTATGGGTTTTATATATCACAAAATCACTTTGCAATGGTTTGCATGCGAAATTTGTGAGTGTCATGAAGTTTAACAAGGACCCAACAAACCTAGTGGATCTAAAATAATGTGAAGGCCAAAAGCCTCTTCCTGTCAGCATTTGTTCGCTCTTATTCTATGATTTGTAACAGTCACAAGTCTTGTTAAAAAAAAAAAATCGATAATTTGACTTGGTCAATAAGTTTTGGCAAAACAAAGAAACAAAAACACAACATTATAGTGAACATACATTCGTTTGGGGTTGCACTAGAATTTTGAAGTCGAACTTTTTTACTACATGCAAACCCTTACGATAACTCTAGTATGATTGGATGGTATTCAAACTTTTAATTTGAATGTTATCCAAAGGTTTACCATTGAGTTTTGGGGCTGGATTATCCTTCATCATTGTAGATATTGTTTTATGAGAAGTCACTTATTATTTTGGTTTCGATGATGCCACAAGTTTACCACAGTGTTGATAGGTCAATCTAGTTGGAAGTTGTGCGTTTTTATCATCCCTGTGTAAAATGGGTCACATAGTTCATTCTTGATACTTGATTATACATTGATTCATATTGTGGATCATTTGTGCACTGCAAAAAAAAATGGTCAATTGGTTGAATTCCATAAGCTTGATCGGTGCTGGTCTGAACTGTTTCTTTGATGTCTCTGTTGGCCTTTTAAACTCTATTCTCATTGAAGTTGTGTAGCTGTTGGTTGTCAATTTTGGTTTTAAAATGGTAATAGGATATTATTGCATGGAAATATAGGGTAAGAGATATAATGAATTGGCATATAAATTTGATCGATTTGGATTAAAGGGTATTTGGAGCCGACAATGATTTAAAGATGAGATTGTTATAGGATTTTCTTCAAATAGGATTTGATGAATTGTTTTGGTTTTTGGATAATCAACAAAATTAACTCTGAACACTATGGTTGTATAATGATTATGTGTATTTGAATTACAAGAAATTTTTTGAAGAATGAATTAATTATGGAGGAAATTGTAATTATAAGCATGTCCATTTTTGCATTCCCTTTCATACTTACCATTTTTCACCCATTACAATCCCTCCATTTAATCCAAAAGTCTTTTCAAACTCCTTGTTCTAAGTGACTGGTAGATTTAAGAACATGGAATGCATGATGATTTCTTGCATATGTATTGTTAAGTATAGATCCAGGCTTAAACTATTTTTTCTGCAAAAAAATTTAGATGATGGATGATGTCTTGCTCTCGTTTTGATGTGTGTAAATTTTGTGTAAGCATGAGATTTTACAGCAGGGGCAGCCATGGAATAAGAGGTAACAATAGGGGTAGAGGATTAGGCCCTTGGCATAGGGGAAATAAAAGGATTATATTCTCCATTCATTTTGATGCAGATTCAGAGGAATTTAAACAGCTGCTACAGATAGGTTTCCTCAATTTTTCTAGCCAACAAGCCTATAGACCTCCACTTATGCTTGAGAACCCTCGTCCAAGTATGGGTATTCCAATCCCAAGCCATGTTTCCGCTCCTTTAGTTATAAAAGAACATGATGGTTGGAAAATTGTTGTACATCCTCCTTCTGGATAGTCACATGGTTGGCCAAATATTGATCACCCTTAGCAACCTCCTTTTCATGCCCTACATACTTCTTCTCCCTTGCATCAACAACCTATATCCCAAGCCTCACATGCCCATCATGCCAAGGCCAAGATAGTTGAGCTTGAGGATATTCCAGAGAAGGATAAAGTAGTAGCAACTAAGTCAAATTCATCACATGAGTCATCACATTCAATCACTTCACATGTGCAAAGAAATGGCAATAAATCTGCTAAGGTGGGTTCATCAGTTGGGCGAAATTAAAGCGATAAAAGTAGTCATAGAAAGAGAGGAGAAACCTATCACAGTAAATATGGTTTCTCATGATATAGTGATATCTGTATATGAACTTGTTTTCACTTTATTTCGGACAACATATTATTTTTGGCAGCCTATGATTTTGACAACATTTTATTTGGGACAAATCATACTTTGACAGTTTTATATTTTGCACAACCTTATATTTTTATGCTATATATTTTTCACAAATCTATATGATGGTTAAATTTGGATCAATTTAAATAATTGTTACATGGAGAAATAAGGGGATTCTTATGAACATTCCATCTTATGCATTTTTATGACATAGGTTGTATGATGTGGCGAGTTGATATGTAGTGCATCTAAGGTGGAAGTTACAAGGAGGAAATGGTTCATTATTTGGTTTAAATAAAATAGGGGGTCCCACTTATTAGTATTATTTAATACCCTTATCATATTATTATTATTTATTAATTTACTTAGCAACTTTCCTATTAACTACTCTGGAGATATTTAAAGGAGTAAGTTGAACAAAGTAAGGGGAGGAAAACATGTTGCTCTGATAAGGTCTGCTCTTACTTCCAAGTGAAATTTCATTACTACTTCATTCATATATGATTTCTAAGCTAGGACACTTCTTGTGGTAGCGGGGTCTATTGAAGGTGACAAAAAGATATGACCAAGGAGCATTGAATTCTGATATGCTTCTAGGTTGATTATCTATTTGATAGTCTTCATAATTCTTTTGGTTTCTGGATTAGTTTCTTAGTACTAAATAGGATTCTTGTGTAGAGTCATAACGAAGTCCATGCCCTGGTTGTTGGTTTATCATTCTTGGTCTGATTTGAAGGCACCAATGGCCTATGTGTATGTTACCTTAGGTTTCTAGACTTTCATCTGGTCCATACTTTGAAGTATGACAAGTGTATTGGTTGTTACAGAATGAATGAATAAAATCATTGACGGCTTTGAAATTCTCTTGGTCTCTCTTATTTCTATAATATTATGTGATTTTGATTCTTGTTTAAATTATTATATAAAAGCCAGACTTATTTATTTCAGTTTTCATTTGATAAATAAATTTAAAACAACAATTGGTCTTTAACTCAGATAACTTGAAGGTTAATTGAACTTGCAATAAGGTTATAAATTAGGGTGAAATATCGCCTATCATGTCTTAGCCAAACAAGATTCAAAAAAATGTTGTGGGGAGATCTTTCATTTATTTTACTCAACATTTTATTTGGAGACCATACTAGGGATGAATGACTCCATTTTCATTTCCTCAGTTTGTCTTTTTTGTACACTTGTAAATTTATTGTTTATATTTACTCCTTTATTTTTTGTTTGTTATTTGTTTATAGCTTGTTTATTTTTGCTCAAATTTTTCTCTTGACTCATGACTGTACCTACTCAAAGACAACCCAACCTAGGTGACAGTATAGAGGATCAAACTAGGATTACCCTCACCTTATACAATCTCATTCTTGATACTTCCAATAGTCAGGTTGACCTAAAATCATTCTTGGGAAGTTGCTTCTGAAGAGGCTCAAATTAGGGAACAATGGGATGCCTGTAAGAGGATGATTAGAAACCATCCTTGTCAATAATTATCTATCATGACTGTGCCTACCCTTGATCAAAATAACATTCCTGAAGGCCCCGTTAATCAAAACAATGTCTCATTTACCTTATTTCAAGAAATCCTCAGACATTCTCATACTAGATTTGAGTTACACCTGTTGATGATTACAACTATGTGAGACATCCTCTAGGACACAGACCTGAGAGAGAGCCCTTGAGTTGGGTGTGTGTTTCCTATCTGAGAGAGAACTGGAACGTTGTGTTGGCCTTCTCCTTGCAGAGTTTTGAGATGAACTCCAGATGATTCTCCTGTGTAACGCAGTGAGAAAGAAGATTTGTTGAGTTGGATGTGCCTGTGGTTGAGCGTAGGTGAACGTGTGAAATCCCATGAGATGGGTGCATCGTTCTGAGACAGAGATGAAATGATGTATTATCTTCCTCTAAGTAGAGAGTTGAGATGATGAACTCCATATGACTCTCCTGTGTAACACAGTGAGAAAGAAGATCTGTTGAGTTGGACGTGCATGTGGATGAGCACAGGTGAACGTGATCCTAGTGGTTGAGCACTAGTGAGTGTGGTTCTCCTGTGAGACGCAATGAGATAGAAATACATCCCTGTGGCTGAGCACAGATGGATGTGCCCCTAGTGGCTGAGCACTAGGGGGTGTATAAGATCCATTGCTATATTTTTCAAGAGTCATACTTACCTATAACCCTATTTTTTTATGTAAAGGGTATAGGTCGGCCCCACCTTAATGTAAAATATAATTAATGTAAAAGATAACTAATATGGTAATTATTAATTATATTTTGAGTTATTGAGGTCATCCCTATTGTGAAAATAGACACATCATTTGATGTGACAAGTCTTATATAAATAAAGGTGAATCCCCATTGAGGAAGAACACATATCATTGTGTCATATCATGATTTCAGAAGTTGTGGTCTGAAATTATGAGAATTACAACACCCCCTTGTGTGCTAGGTTTGGTGATGGCGTGGGAGGTATTTCTCTTGAAGAATATAGAAAAGGATTGGTTGGGTTTTCTTCCCTTGTTGAGAAGGGTTTCCTAGGATACTTCTTATGTTCTTGTGCATGGTTATTCTTCTTGTGATCTTGGTTTGCTATAGTATTTGTGGTTCAGTTTATGTTAAAGAGTAAGAAAAATAAAAATGCATCATCTTACCATAAAATCAATAGGGTATCAGAGTTGGTCTTGAAGATGACCATTGCACACTTGAAGAAAGGTTGATATAAACACACTGCTTATATGGATAAAGAAGGCGAACATCTCCTTAAACTCTCTGTGGTAAAGCTTGAAGGGGCTGGACCTAGAAAATTTTTGTGGTACTGTAAAACCCTTGCTTACATTCTATGGTACTATAAAAATTTTGTGGTACTCTAAAAATTCTGTGGTACCGACCCTTGCTTACATTTTTCGGACAAACATGAGAAGGAAACCACCTGTATCTTGGTGGATCGGCATGCTAAAGAAAGAATAACTATAGCCTTGGAGAGGCTCGACATACTAGTCACATGTATATTATTGGGACAACCAATAAGGGATATCATGACAATAAATATAAACTCAACATATTTCCACCAAATGGTGCATTCGGTGCCATAGGGATAAATAGTGGGTATTAACCGAAGTGGCTCCTCTACTGTGAAAAGTGACTTGTCTTATTGTAACAAGCAGTTCATCGCCAAAAATCAGTCCACAGTTATCGATGGTAGATTAATTCATGTAGCTAGATATTAAGCCAACAAAAAAAATGCATGAAAGAAGTATTTTTTTAAAAGGCCAGAAAGTTGTGTTCTACTTGACATACCAACATGGCAAATCATGTGCATACCTAAATTTGAAGCTCGGATTAAGGAGGATATGCGATTTTATTGTTGTTGTATTGAGGGAATTCTTTAACCGAATGTCATGAATAAAATAGAGGCACACCATTGTAGTGTTCAAGACCCGTGGAAACACCAGTCAAAAGTAGGATTACTTTCAGTCTAAATAAAATGAAAAGTAGAGATATGTGGTTCAACCTCCACCAATGTATTTTGAGGCATATTTAAAATTGTTATAAAGGCTGAAAGATAAGCCTCCTAAAGAGGCAGCTAGGAGGCTTATATATGAGGGATTAACTGGGGCTTATGTCAGGCTAAACCAAGTTTAAAAATGAGGGTATTTTCGTGTTACAACAAAAGTTTGAGGCTGCAAATTTTTTTTGTGCAAATGTTTGCTGGAAAACTTAATAGTCAAGGGATTTGATTGTGGAGAGTCTCAAAATGACAAAATATTATATAGATTTTTGGATCTCCCAAAGCATGATGCAGGTCTAGAAACATGTATAACTTATGGTGCTAAAAACAAGCTCGGTCCAGTCACTAAATCAGACAATGATGAGTCTGATACAACTGACAATCTTCTAGAAATTTCAGACATATTTTAGATTGCCCAGTATTGGCACACATGTCATACATATGTCACAATTTCATCAGAAGAATTGGTTGATATTCTTGTCTAAGCATTTTTTTCCTAGCCTATGATAGTAACTACATTTGCTCAAATAAATTGACATTTGAAAAACATCATTGATGCTGAAAATGTTTTGAGTAGCAACATGAGCTACAAAGGATAGTTGCAACAATGTGTTTGGAATTTTGTTGAATGTCAACAGTGGACATGACCTTGATAAGAGAAAACAATCATAGCAAGTTGGATCACCAATAGAAGGGCATAATTGCTAATATGTGATACTCTCACATTAGTCACAACAGTAAGGTTGATGCAGACTTCGTCGGAGACTTGTATGGTACATGTGGCTACAAGGAAAACAAGTGAGGAATGTCATTGCTCATCATGACATTGACAAGAAAGGAGAATATTCATTGGTGAACACTCTCAGGTATGCACTTGTATATATTATTTTTGAATCATTTTCATGAGGGTACTTGTAGGAGGAAGGAACCCTTGGTGCAATCATGGATCTAGAGGGATCTCAGTATATATAGAAGAACAACACACTGGAAGTGAAGTCTCTAGGTTTGATTGTTTTAATTATCATGCTACATTACAAGTAGGTGTTGTAGCTATGACAACAACCCTTAAATTGTTTTTATTCTAGAGATGTACTCATGAATCTCCTCTAGGAGATATTCTTGTCTTGTTTCCTTATTCCAGGCAGGTTAACAACAAAGGAAGTGGGGATATTAAAGACATTCAGTATGACATAATGAAAATCCATGTCTACATCGATGGTGATGGATTTGATGAAAAATAAATGATGATGATTTAGACGAGATTGATCCACATGTGTACCGACAACTGATTGGATCATTGATGTATCTAGTTAAACCCAGACTTGACTTATTCTATGCAGTGAATGTACTTAGCCAAATTCATGAGTCAACCAAGATAGAATCATTGGACAACAGTGAAACATGTATTGAGATATCTACGAGGCAAAGTTGGATATGGCCTGAGATATGCCTCCAGTCTAGGCTTGAGTTTGCAGGGATATGCATAATGGATAGAAAGTACAGTAGACCGGAAGAGCACATCCAGTTGTTTTTTTTACCTTGAAGTTTACCATGAATTCCTGGTGCAGCAAGAAACAAATCTCTATGGCCTTGATTACCACAGAAGCAGAATATATAACATTTATAGTGGGGATATTAAAGAAGTTAGTGTGGATTAATAGTGGGGATATTAAAGGCATTCAATATGACATAATAAAAATCCATGTCTACACCAATGGTGATGGATTTGACGAAAAATAAATGATGATAATTCAGACGAGATTGTTCCACATGTGTATCGACAACTGATTGGATCACTGATATATCTGATTAAACCCATACTTGACTTATGATATGCAGTGAATGTACTTAGCCAAATTCATGAGTCAACCAAGATAGACTCATTGAACAATAGTAGAACATGTATTGACATATCTATGAGGCAAAGTTGGATATGGCCTTAGATATGCCTCTAGTGTAGACTTGAGTTTGCAGGGATATGCAGAATGGATAGAAAGTACAGTAGACCGAAAGATCACATCCGATTTTTTTTTTTACCTTGAAGTTTACCATGAATTCCTAGTGTAGCAAGAAACAAATCTCTGTGGCCTTGAGTACCACAGAAGCAGAGTACATAAAAATGAGTGTGCGAAGTAGTGTGGCGTCATAAGCTTCTGACATGTTTACTTAATCATGAGATGGATTCTATGATTATAATCAGAGTTGTGTGAAGCTCTTTGAGAACCATGTGTTTCATGATAGATTGAAACACATTGAGATAAAATATCATTTTCAAAGACATGATGCAGAGGAAAACAATACACATGCAGTACCTTCCTACACATGAGAAGATTGCAAACATCTTCACCAAACGGGCTTGGTGAAGAATGCATCTCTAGTTGAGAGGGAGTGTTGATGACTACAACCAAGACAAAGTTCGAGTAATTTCGTGCGAGACTTGGCCTGATGGAGACATATGAGAGGGAGTGTTGATGATTATAGATAGGTGAGACATCCTCTAGGACACATACATGAGAGAGAGCCCCTGAGTTGGGTGTGTGGTTCCTATCTGAGACAAAACTGGAA
Organism: Picea engelmannii; assembly: GCA_009831015.1. Taxonomy (NCBI): domain Eukaryota; kingdom Viridiplantae; phylum Streptophyta; class Pinopsida; order Pinales; family Pinaceae; genus Picea; species Picea engelmannii. The sequence continues at coordinate 409,386 of ML793215.1, read as the reverse complement.
CGTTGTGCTAGCCTCCTCCTGGCAGAGAGTTGATATGAACTCTAGATGATTCTCTTGTGTAACGTAGTGAGAAAGAAGATTTGTTGAGTTGGACATGCATATGGCGGAGCACATGTGAACGTGTGAAATCCCATGAGTTGGGTGCATCGTTATGAGACAGAGATGAAACAATGTATTAGCCTCCTCTAAGTAGAGATTTGAGATGATGAACTCCATATGACCCTCATGTGCAAGACAGTGATAAAGAATATCTATTGATTTGGATGTGCCTGTGGATGAGCACATGTGAACGTGATCCTAGTGGTTGAGCATTAGTGAGTGTGGCTCTCCTATGAGACACAGTGAGATAGAGAGACATCCCTGTGGCTGAACACAAATGGATATGCCCCTAGTGGCTAAGCACTAGTGGGTGTATGAGATAACTTTCTATATTGTTCAAGAGTTAGACTTACCTATAACCCTATTTGTTATGTAAAGGGTATAGGTCAGCCCCACCTTAATGTAAAAGATAATTAATGTAAAATATAATTAATATAAAAGATAATTAATGTAAAAGATAACTAATATGGTAATTATTAATTATATTTTGAGTTATTGAGGTTGGCCCTACTGTGCCAATAGACACATCATTTGATGTGACAAGTCTTATATAAATAAAGGTGAATCCCCATTGAGGAAACACACTTATCAATGTGTCATCTCATGATTTCATAAGTTGTGTTCTGAAATTATGAGAATTACAATGCCCTTTTGTGTGCTAGGTTTGGTGATGGTGTGGGAGGTCTTTCTCTAGAAGAATATAGCAAAGGATTGGTTGGGTTTTCTTCCCTTGTTGAGAAGGGTTTCCCAGGATAATTCTTGTGTTCTTTTGCATGGTTATTCTTCTTGTGATCTTGGTTTTCTGCAATAGTTATGGTTCAGTTTATGATAAAGAGTAAGAAAAATAAAAATGCATCATCTTACCATAAAATCAACACCACCAACACTGGGAAGTTCTTGTTGTTGAAGTCCATGTCCAACAATATTTGTCTGACCAAAGGAGACGAGACCTCAACTAACCCTGACATTAGCTCATATTATGTCCTCTTCCTACCATATATCTCGACAAATACGAGGTAAATCACTGGAATTTTCTCTCATTCTTGAAGTAGGAAGAAGAAAAGTTGTTCTCCAAGGACAACAACCTGAACTCCATTGGTCTTTGTCTGATTTGGCTAGTTCCTCATCTTCTCCATTTCCTTACATATTCAAAATGTCAGGAACTAGTAGTGGAATAGGAAGCAGTGGTTCTGGAGGTGGCACTAGTAGTTCATCTTCATCACAACCTTCTACTTCAACTTCGATTGAGAGTATCTATATCCATGCTATCCTTGTTCAATACACCACTAATCCTACCAAATTCATTAAGAAATATGTCTTGTTTCAATTTAAGGAAGATGTCAATGCTACTTCGTGGTATGTTTCTCCCCCCCTAAATATCACACATACAACCAATCCTTTGCCTAAGTTGAAAGATCATTTTCCCAAGTTCTTAGGAAACAGTACCATTTCTACAGATGAGCGTTTGATTGCTTTCTCAAATGCTTGTCATAACATTGTTGCAAATGACAATGATACTTGCATGCGCTTATTTGTCAACTGTTTAGAAGGAAAAGTTGTGGATGAATTCTTTGATTTGCCTCTGAATATTTTTTCTACCTGGGATGAATTAGTCTATCGGTTCAAGTCCACTTTTGGGAAACCCAAAATCCCAGCTGATTCATTAAAGGTGTACAATAATATTACATATAAAAAAGGTGAAACCATTAAATATTTCAATCTTCGCTTCACCAAGTTATATAATCAAATACCTAAAATGATCAGACCACAAAATCAAGTTGGGTTCAGACCTAAAGAATACTATGCCAAACAAATTGACATGTCTATTGTTATGTAGTTTATGCAATACATTAACAATCGAATGATTTCTTTTGAGAGAAATGGAATTACTCCTACTGCCACTATTGAAGATTCCACCCAATCTGCCACTAGGAATTTCGCAAACAATAACTTTAAGCCAAAATCCATATTGCCTAGAGCATGGTGTAATTTTTGTGAAGAACATCACAAAGAATGTACTTGTAAAATCAATAAAAATGCGAGGGATCGAATGTTTGGCAAGAAACCAGACAGTACCTTTGTTGTCTTAGATTGGACCCCGAAGGATGACGTTATGGTAGTTAATACCATAAATAAATCATATGACAATAAGGGAAAATTTGATCCTTCCAAGACTACTTTTTCCCCTAGCACATTTGCTCAAAATACTGGCTCACAAGCTGCTCATCCCTCTACCAGTCATCAAGTCACCACTCCTTCAAAGTATAATATTTTAAATCAATTGGCTAACATAAAATATGATGCTACTCTTTTGGATATGCTAATTGTACTAGAACAACAACAACATCTTAGAGATTTCATGGAAGGTAAAACTTCCAACATAGCCAACCTCACTGAATATCACAATGAAGAAGAGTCTCATGTAAACATGATATGTGTAAATAAATTTAGGGGATCTGTAAATTACCCCCCTTTCTATATTTATATAAATATTTTAGATAGAATATCCCATTGTTTCCTAATTGATGGTGGATCAAGCCCAAGTGTCACGTCAAATATCATTATGGAAGAGCTTGGCCTCTCTTGTACAAACGAAAATGAAAGAAGAATGATCTCCTATAATAATCAACAACAATCCATGATTGATGAGATCAAATATGTAACCTTAGTACTTTGCGCACATCTAGAAACACGCATCATCCTAAACATCCAAGTCATTGATATGTATGTCAACAATTACTCAATTATTTTGGGGAGAGATTGGAAATCCTTAACAGGTGGTTACTTGTATTTATATGGGCCGCATTTGTCTATCCCTAAGGATGTGAAGAATGTTATTGTTCTCAGAGAAGACCGTATCTCACCTTACATTGAGAAATTTCATCAACTAAATGTCAATTATGTTGAGGAAATCCTGGGTGTTTACTCTATTTTCACAGAAGAAGATGACGTGCCACGAAAATAGTTTGATTATGATGACGGATTGTGGAATATGCACTTTGATGGTGCATGCTCCAATGAAGGAATTGGAGTTGTTATTATCCTTTACTCTCCCATAGGAAAAATCTATAATTTCTCCTGCAAGTTAGAATTCACTTGCACCAACAATGTTGCAGATTTTGAAGCCCTATTGTTAGGTATCGAAAATGCTTATAATATGGGTTGTGGCCATCTTACAATTTTTGGCGATTCCGAGATGATAGTTAATCTTGTTAGAAAAATATATAATCCCAATAACAAGCTGATGAAAAGATACACTCAGGCTATTTGGGCCTTGATTTTAAAAATCTTGTCTTTCAACATCACTCACATAAAAAGGGAGCTTAATACCATGGCCGACAGGTGGCAGTTTTTGCTGCCTCTCCGACTTGATAACTTTTACCACGGCGACCTGATTGCACTTTTATGTCTCTTTATCATCCCCATATACCTGAAAATGTTGAAACATGGCAGGTTTACAAAACTCATGAGGATATATGTGCTTTCTTACAAAGTGAACTTCTTAATCCTCATGAAGTAATTTCTATTGAAGATGATAAGTTTCCAAAAGGCTTGACTCCTCTTAAGAGTTCATTTTCAACGAGTGATGCTGGTAAAAAGGAAAATACTGAAGAAGAGGAGTCAAAGAGGAAAGTTGGAGACATTGTCTCTGTGAACATAGGAACCTCAGATGATCCCAATATTCTTAAAATAGGAGCCTAGTGTTCACAAGAGGAAAAATAAAGATTCATGGATTTATTCTATGAATTCAAGGATGTATTTTCTTGGTCGTATGAGGATCTTCGTGGTTTTGATCCAAACATCATCTAACATGCTATTCATGTTAAGGAAGGGGAAAAACTATTCAAGCAAATACAAATGCCTATAAACCCTGCCCTCGAAGCTACTATCAGGAAGGAAGTTGAAAAGTTACTAAAAGATCAAATCATCTTTCCAGTAAAATATTCTGAATGGGTCTCAAATCTAGTTCCTGTACGAAAGAAAACTAGTCAGATCAAGTTATGTGTTGACTTTCGTGCTTTGAAAAGAGCCAACATTAAAGATAATTTTACACTTCCTAATATGGAAATGATCCTACAACAAGTGGTCGGGTCTCAAATAATGTCCCTTCTTGAAGGTTTTTCTGGATACAATAAAATTAGAGTCAATAAGGCTGACAAATACAAAACCACATTCACCACCATATGGGGCACCTTTTCCTACGAACACATGCCTTTTGGCATGTCTAATGCAGGTGCCACATTACAAAGAGCTATGCAAATAACTTTCGACGATTTGATCAGTAAGATAATTCAGGTTTATCTTGATGACTTGATTGTTTACTCTAAGAACCGATCAAATCATTTTGGTCATCTTAGGAAAGTTTTCCTACAATGCAGAAAATTTGGTATGCAATTGAATCCTTCCAAGTCTATTTTCAGAGTTACTCAAGGAAAAATCCTTGGTCATATTGTTTCTGACTGCAGTATTAGTATTGACCCCGAGAGATTTGTTGTGATTATCAACCTCCTTGCTCCTACCTCTAAACAAGGAGTTCAAGCTTTCATGGGCACTATTAACTTTGTTAGGAGGTTTGTTCCCAACTTCGTCGTGATGGTTAAACCTATTCATAATTTGTTGAAGCGGGATATAACCTTCTATTCGACTGATGAGGTAGAAAAGTATTTTATAGGAATCAAGAAGGCAATCAATTGTGCACCAGTCTTAGCCAAGCCTGATTTTAATAAAGAATTCATCATCTATACCAATGCCACAGAAGATGCAATATCTGCCATCCTTATGCAAGTTGATGAACAAAATCAAGAAAATCCTATAGCTTATACGAGTCAAAGTTTGTCAGATGATGAGGTGAAATATACTTTGATTGAAAAACATACTTACGCCTTGGTAAAAGCTATAGGAAAGTTCAAGCATTTTATTTTGGACAATCAAACATAGGAAAGAGTACCTTTTCCTGCAGTCAAGTTTTTTCTTACACAAACTCATCTCTCAGGAAAACTTGCACATTGGCTTGCCAAAATTCAAGAAAACGATTTAATGATTACTACAACCAAGACAATTAAGGGACGTGATCTATCTCTTACCTTGGCTCAACATACTGAACCAAGTGATTCTCTTGAGGAAGATGAGAACATTGTGTCAGCATGTTTTACTTGGAAACTCTTGATATAGATCTTGCTGACCATACTTGGTACAAACATATCATTTATTATCTCTTACATCATAATTGTCCCTATTATTTAGATTCACATCAGCGTAGAAGACTGTTCTTGATATCCCCAAAGTTCCTCATCTTGGGAATTATTATTTTTCGCAGATATGATGATGGGTTTTTGTTAAGATGTATTGATGATAAAGCAACCCAAAATGTTTTGAATGAATTTCACGGATCAACATATTCTAACCTCCATATTGGTGGCCATTTCGCAGTGAAAGATACAAATTTCAAGATCATCAGAGCTGGTTATTTTTGTCCCTTGATGTTTCAATATTCTTTCAAGTTTGTTCAAGCTTGTGAAAAATGTCAAAACTTTTCTGGCAGGGAACAATTTTTTGCTATGCCTTTACAACTAGTTTTACCTTATTTCCCATTTGTTAAATGGGGATTAGACTTTATCGACCCTATTAACCCCCCATATTTTGCAGGGAATCTATTTATTCTGACAACAACAAACTACTTTACCAAGTGGACCAAAGTTGTCCCTCTTAAGAATGCACAGGACGAGCAGGTTATTAATTTCTCAGAATATAATATCTTTTATCGCTTTGGTCTTCTACTCGAAATATTTTCCGACAACAGATCAACATTTATTTCAACAAAGTTTACCCGGTTTCTGAGAAAATTTGGAGTCAATAACTTTACCTCATCTACCTATTACCCTCGGGGCAATGGGAAATCTGAGTCTACTAACAAGAACCTGATCAGGATTCTGAAAAGGATTATCGACAATAAGCCACATCAATGGCATACTCTCCTCACATATGCATTGTGGGTTGATCACACAACCTCCAAAAATAACACTGGCCAAACTCCTTTTCAAATTTTATATGGCCAAGAAGTTGTTATTCCTGTTGACATTGAACTCACATCTCTCTGTTTAGCTATGCAGGATGAAGAATTGAATTCTACTGATATTTCCCAGATGATGAATGCTCTTCTAGCCTTAGAATAACAAAGAAATCATGCATTGGAAAATCTATAAAAAAAGGAAACAAAGAGTCAAGAAATACTTTGATAAGCACGCCAAATTTGTCAAGTTTAAATTAAATGACAAAGTCTTTCTTTGGGACTTCATACATGCTGATAAAGGGAAGCACTCTAAATTCCAAAAACTATGGCTAGGTCCTTACAAGATCACTCTAATAGTCAGAAATAATACTTACATGTTAAAGGACTTTGAAGAGCGTTTATTTTCTTTTACGATTAATGGCTCACATTTGAAACATTATGTTGAACCTAGGTAATTGTTACATTTTATGAATCAATATTTCATGTAAATATCAGTATAGGTTGTACAATTTGTTTGTTTTTCCTGCACTTTATTTTTTCAATTTTGTTGCTTCACTTTCAGTTTTGCTTGAGTTTTGAATGCAATTTTATTTTTAATTTCACTATAGTTTTATTTCTTTGTTGCTTGACCCTCAATTTTTTGGACTTCATTTCATCCTGATTTAGATAAGTTTGTATAGCCATAGTTTTTCCTTGCTTGCAAAAGTATGCTTGAGTATTGATAAGTAGCCGGAACAGAAAGAAAGACAATCACTTGTGGTCTGCATCATTGTATCGTGCTACCTCTATGACCAATTTTCTTAAACTTGAGTGCTAAATCTATCCCTTCTCTCATATTTTCCTTTTCTAGTTGCTTAAATATGGTTGTTTCACTATTGTGTTACTTATTTCATAGTCTAGTTGGTTGGTTATGGCCGCCTCCAGAGTTTGATGGCCTGATAATGTCAGAGTCATGATTGCGGGTTTTATATATCACAAAATCACTTTGCAATGGTTTGCATGTGAACTTTATGAGTGTCATGAATTTTAACAAGGACCCAAAAAACCCAGTTGAGATAAAATATAGTGAAGGCCGAAACCCTCTTTTTGTTAGCATTTGTGCGCTCTTATTTTATGATCTGTAACAATCATAAGTCTTGTTAGAAAAAAAAAACTTGTTAATTCGACTTGGTTGATATGTTTTAGAAAAACAAAGAAACAAAAACGCAACATTATAGTGAACATACATTTGTTTGGGGTCACACCAGAATTTTGAAGTCGATTTGTGTTGCAGGATTAGCAAGGATTTTGAAACCTTGGCCTTTTTTTACTACATGCAAACCCTTATGATAACTATAGCATGATTGGATGGTATTCAAACTTTTAATTTGAATGTTAGCCAAAGGTTTTCCATTGATTTTTGGGTTCAGCTCATCCTTCATCGTTGTAGATATTTTTTATGAGAAGTCACTTATTATTTTGGTTTCGATGATGCCACAAGTTTACCACAATGATGATAGGTAAATCTAGTTGGAATTTGTGTGTTTTTATCATTCCTGCATAAAATGGGTCACACAGTTCAGTCTTGAGATTTGATTATAAATTGATTCATATTATGGATCATTTGTGCACTGCAAAAAAAATAGAAAATGGTCAATTGGTTGAATTCCATAAGCTTGATCGACATTGGTCTAAACTATTCCTTTGATGTCTCTGTTGGAATTTTAAACTCCATTGTCATTGAAGTTGTGCAGTTGTTGGTTGTCGATTTTGGTTTTCAAACGGTAATAGGAGATGGTTGCATGGAAATATAGGGTAAGAGATATAATTATTTGGCATATAAATTTGATCGATTTGGATTAAAGGGTATTTGCAGCCGACAGTGTGTTAAAGATGAGACTGCTATGGGATTTTCTTCAAATAATATTTTATGAATTGTTTGGGTTTTTGAATAATCAAAAAACATAACTATGAACACTATGGTTGTATAATGATTTTGTGTATTTGAATTACAAGAAATGTTTGAAATAATGAAGTAATTATGGAGGAAATTGTAATTATAAGCATGTCCATTTTTTCATTCCCTTTCATACTTCCATTTTTCGCTCATTACAATCTCGCTTCATTTTCCCAAATTTCCCTTTTCTCCCCATGCTCAATTACAATTATTTAGTTACATGATTAAATGGATCAACATAGAGATATTAACTTGTTCAAGGTTAACTCTATTTTCTAGATGAAATAATATGATTTAGAGTTGATAAGGTGTTTTAAAATTTGGCTATGAAAGAGAACAATACATTTTACATGCCTGTCATACTTACCATTTTTCGCTCATTACAAATCCCGTCATTTAAACACAAAGCCATTTCAAAATCCTGGTTCTAAGTGACTGCTAGATTTAAGAACATGGAATGCATGATGATTGCTTGCATATGTATTGCTAAGCATAGAGCCAAGGTTAAACTATTTTTTCTACAAAAGATTTTAGATCATGGATTATGTCTTTCTCTGGTTCTGATGTGTGTAATATGTTTGTCAGCATGATCTTTTTCAGCAGGGGAAGCCATGGAAGAAGAGGTAACAGTAGGGGTAGAGGATTAGTCCCTTGGCATAGGTGAAATACAAGGCTTAGATTCTACATTCATATGCAGATTCAGAGTAATTTAACAAGTTGTTACAAACAAGTTTCCTCAATTTTGTTGGAAAACAATCCTATAGACCTCCACTTATTCTTGATAACCCTCATCCAAGTATCAGTATTCCAATCCCAAACCATGTTTCCGCTCCTTTATTTATACCAGAACATGATGGATGGAAAAATGTTGTACATCCTTCCTCTAGAAAGTCAGATGGTTGGCCAAATATTGATCACCCTCAGCAGCCTCCTTTTCATGCCTAGCATACTACTTCTCCCTTGCATCAACAACCTATATCCCAAGCCTCACATGCCCATCATGCCAAGGCCAAGATCATCGAGCTTGAGGATAGTCCAGAGAAGGAGAAAGAGTAGCAGTTGAGTCAAAGTCATCACACGATTCATCACATTCAGTCGCTTCACATGTGCAGGGAAATGATCAGAGATATGCTAAGGTAGGTTCATCAGTTGGGAGAAATGGAAGGGATGAAAGTAGTCATAGCAAGAGAGGAGAAACCTCTCACAATAAATATGGTTTCTCATGATATAGTGATATCTTTATATGAACTTGTTTGCACTTTATTTCAAATAACATATTATTTTTGGCAGCCTATGATTTTGACAACATTTTATTTGGGACAACTCATACTTTGACAGTTTTATATTTTGCACAACCTTATATTTTTATGCTATATGTTTTGCATAGATCTATATGATGGTTAAATTTGGATCAATTTAAATAATTGTTACATGGAGCGACAAGGGGATTCTTATGAACATTCCATCTTATTCATTTTATGACATAGGTTGTATGATGTGGCAAGCTGGTATGTCTCGCATCTAAGGTGGAAGTTACAAGGAGGAAATGGTTCATTAATTGGTCTAAATAAATTAGGGGGTCCCACTTATTAGTATTATTTAATACCGTTATCATATTATTATTATTATTATTTATTAATTTACTTGACATATTTCCTATTAACTAACTAATGGTTAGTTAATGAGTAACTAAAAGTAGTTGAATCATTCAACTACTGTGGAGATATTTAGAGTAATTTGAACAAAGTAGTGGGAGGAGAACACATTTCTCTGATAAGGTCTGCTCTTACTTCCAAGTGAGATTTCATTACTACTCCATTCATCTCTGATTTCTAAGCTAAGACACTTCTTGTGATAGCATTGAATTTTTATATGCTTTCAGGTTGATTTTTTATTTGATAGTCTATAGAGTTCTTTTGGTTTCTGAATTAGTTTCTTAGTACTAAACAAGATTCTTGTGCAGAGTCATAATAGAGTGCAAGTTGTGGTTGTTGGTTTATCATTTTTTGTCTGATTTGAAGGCACCAGTGGCCTATGTGTATGTTACCTTAGGTTTATATACTTTCATATGGTCCATACTTTGAAGTATGAGAAGTGTATTGACCATTACATAATGAATGAATAAAATCATTGATGGTTTTTCAACTCTCTTGGTCTCTCTTATTTCTATCATATTATGTGATTTTGCTTCTTGTTAAAATTATTATATAAAAAATCAGACTTCTTTATTTCAGTTTGCATTTGATAAATAAATTTAAAACATCAATTCGTCTTTAAGTCAGATAACTTGAAGGTTAATTGAACTTGTAATAAGGCTATAAATTTGGGTGATAATACCGCCTATATTGTCTTAGCCAAAAAAGATTCGAAAAAATGTTGTGAGGAGATCTTTCATTTATTTTACTCAACATATACATGTGATTATTTATCTATCTCTAGCTTCATTGATGCCTCTGTCAATCACGATCCTTTCCTTCATCCCCTCCCTCTCATTGAAACTACAAAATATTGGGCATACAACGGTCGTTGAAAAAATGACATGTGGCGACAAAGATGCTCCCCAATAATTTTCCTTTTCTGGCCATGCTTATTCCAACAACAGATTCCAAAACCTTTGAAGAATGATGTGGGAGTGAGTTTCTACTATACAAACCATTCTGTAAATTTTCAACTGACGTAGGCCTTGTTATAGCGCAATTTGTAGGTTGGGAAAATCCTGACCCAACTACAAGGAAAGTGATACAACTTGGGAATCCTACACCCAATGTCACCTCGATGTAGGTCCCGCACTTCAAGGGTGGCTAGGTCACTCTAGGGAGGAGATCCCGATGACTCTATGGGGAATGAGATGGATATGGATAGATATGGAAGTGAATCCCCTAGAGGTCAAGTATAAGTGGAGTGAAATGTGTGGAATGAAATCTTGGGAAGGTCCAATGGTTGAAAAATATGTTGAGTAACCTGTAAATGGTGAAATACCTTCCCGAGACACAAGAAAAACCACTTTACAATGATGTATGTAAGTTGGATCAGAAAGTTAATATTGTTGTCCCCAATTTGAAGCAATAGATAATAATATATATCAGAAATATAATGGTACTATAATATTCTCAATAAATTCTAGAGATCAAGTAGAAAATACAAGAGAAAGACTAGTTAATGACTAGCTAAACTCAAGATGAAAAACCAATATTCTAGCATAAAAAGATAAGGTTGTTGTAAACACTTGTATGCAACAAAGTATATCATACTTATGTTTGTAACATTCAAATTATTACAGTAAGAAAATAATCCACTTAAACCCCCTCAAAAATTTTCAAAAAGTGTGTTAGACCAAGAAGAATAAGTGAGCAAACTTTGAGCAAAATCCAATGGCTGATAAGGGAGTTATTCAAGCAAATGAGTTAGGTTTTATGCAGCCCTAATGGTTGAATATGTAATTTTATAACAGAAACAAGAAGTATCCCCCTGATGGGGACACCTTAGAGGCTATGAGGTGCCCAAGGTACAAAGAATACAATCCACTTTGCAAGAAATAAAAATGACCAAAAATCAAGTTTCCCAATGCAATATTTTATTTCTCCAATGCAATAATAAATGACTAGTGCTCTTAATTATTGGGTTAAAGGGGTCATGAAAATAAATATCTAGAGAAGCTACCTCCTTGGGGGTGTAAGCCCTTTTACTTCCCAAGACAAGTTTCTCTAGCTAGGGTTTAAGCTAAGAGGGTGTATGCCCTTATACTTCTCTTAGAAAACCCTTGTTTAATCAATAACATGAAGCATGAAATGATGAAGACTATGGTGGGGGTGTATTCCCTTATACTTACCACCTAGAGCCTAGCACAATGACCTTGAATTAAAACAAATGATAGCATGAGAGTAAAAACCATACCAATTCAAGGAAAAATGCCAAGATAATCCACCACAATAACAAGAGATAAGCCATCCAAGGCTAGCGCATCACTCCCATCAACCATAACATCAAGAGATAACCATAAACAAGATCCAAAAGAGACAATTTTTCCAAATATAGAGAAAATTTCATACCAATACTTGTTACAATGAGGGAGAGTTATGTTAAAATGAGATCTTATGATCGCTTATTTATGCAAAATGTCACAAAGGTGACTTGTCCACATATTAAGGGGTAAACCACAAGACTAGGGGTTAAAAACCATAATATTTCCTCCTTTAACAAAGTAATATTAAAAAATTCATTTAAAGTTTCACTTTTGCACAAATAAACCCTAATTTTACATGGACATCTCCCCTTTAGGGGACGTTTTGTCACTTGGAAAAAGTAGTTGGTGTTGGAGAAGCATGTGTATGCCTCTAAAGGCCACATGTCAAGCATCCAAACAATCTCCTAATGGGGAAGACCCTCTTCTCATCAAAACTTTCATGTGTAAATGAGTGGCACCTCACCACCAAGCCCTAACCCCCCTAGGTGATGTCATGCCTCTAGGAGTGACATTTTGCCTCTCCTAGGAAAAATGTTTGGTATGTGGGGGCTATCCTATGTTGTCCAAGTCAATCTCAAGGCCTTCCAAGTCTAATATTTCTCATCCAACATGCAGGCCCTTGGCATCCAACCTGTGGGCTTGTATCCCCATGGAAGCCCAAGCTAGGCTTGTTCTCCCAAAATTGTCTACCAAAATGGTCCCGCAAAGACAAATGAGCACGCCCTCCAAGGATCTCAAGTCATAACATCATGATAAGTGAATCCAATCAATAAATGATCCACCTAAGCATGTGCATCAAATATCACTATATTAAACAATTAAATGCTCAAAGACACTATGCGACTTGTCAAGATTGAATATGGGAGGGTTGGCGAGGTGTCCTATTGGGTAGATATTTCCCTAGTTCAAGGAGAGTTTCCAAGAGATTCCTATCTAAGCCATGTAAAGTGGATGAAGTGGTTGGGGTCAAGACAGAATAGGCATAGGGCTCGTGACATACAAGGGGTCATAGTGTCTCATTCATGGGTGCCTTTGTATAGGGTGTGTGGTACCTTCGTCCACAATGCACGTTTTCCAAGCCCATCAATTGCGTTTTATTTTCCCTTCTTTGAATTCTATTTCAATGTAGCATAAGGAGAGGTTGAAGGTCACTACCCTAACGTGGTGACCAGATGATGGCAATGTAACCCACAAACACCTAGTGGAAATGAGAAGGTTGGCACGTGATGAGACCCCCTTTCTCTCAGCCATGCAACTAAGAGCCATTACCCTTCTTTGGTGACCATATGACGACAATGCCATACCACTAGATATTCATGGACATGATAGGTGGACTTGTGATGAGACCTTCTATCCTTCAACTAACCTTTTAAGCATTATTTATTATATTGCGGTTCCCCTTTATTCAAAGATAAATGTTTCATATTTTTCTTGGGTGATCCCTGGGCGAAGCATCTCAAAGTTTTATGCAAGGATTTTATCTCTCACCCAACATCAACCCCTCTAGGCCTTCAACCCCTTCTTCCCATAGAATGAGGGACAAACCCTTCTTGGGTCAATACACTCTAATATACCAAGAGATAAGGAAATGGAGGGGAATAATGATGGAAAGTGGTAAGTATGGTTGGGAACGGTACGATGGATTTTTAAGGGATTTACTAGTAGAAAACCCATCCCTAAGGAAGACCACTTACTAGGGTAGAATGTCAACCACCAAGGTGAAGCAGGGAAAAAGGCATAATGTCCAAGCATATATCATGAAATATAGAGCAATATAAGATACACCATACTCAACTGGATTAAATATTGAAATGATGCTCACCATAATACTAACGTGTATCTCATGGAGCAAGGCCCAGTACCTTCTGGAAGCCAACTGATGTGGTGGATGCCCTTTGGAAATATGTGACCATCTGTGGTGGTGAGAGGGGTTCCCATCTGTAAAAATAGGTAATGTTCGTCATGTAGTCTCTCAACACTCCATATCTGCAACCTAAGGACTCGAGACATAATATCCTTAGCTATCCACAAAATGGGGATAACATCTAGCTTCTACTTGGGGACATGTGTTCGTCATAGAGTGCATGAGAACCACAAAATATCCCGGTAGACTTGTGTATGAAAGGAAATATCAAACTATCAAGTGCAAGATGACCAACTCATCCTTTTTCTCATATGATCATAATCCAAACCAACTAAGCTAAAAAAAGAAAATTTTGACATTTTTTCAAAAATTTCTAAATTAAGCATGAAATCAATATGCAAGTAGAGAAAAATGAAAATGAAATGCATCTAAACTAGTATGAGAAATCAAGATGCAAATGCAGGGAATCAAAATGGCTTACCTACTTACCTAGGGCATGGGCCCTGAAGAAGTCACATGACCTAGATGTGATGTTGGAGAAGAGGCCCATCTATCGGTAGTGGCATATTTATCTCGTCTAATGTCATCAGACAATACCTTTCTTTGTCATACTTTTTCTTGATGATGTAAGGGCCAAGCCAAGAATTTTTATCTTCTTGGTCCTATCTGGGCTTTCCCTTTATTTTTTCACACATGAGCATAGGACTTCAATCATTCAAATTGATGCAAGGTGTATTCTCATCATATGGAAGCTTCGTGTGGGTTGTTTCTTTGATGATTTATTCATGTTTCTCATCTTATTCTTGCATAATATGAATAGACCCTAGCTCCTTCCCATGGTACTTTGCAGTCTTCTTTTAATTTTTCCATGGGAAAAACATCTCTATGGAATCTTCCTGCATGAAGTGTAACTCAGATGGATCATACTCAATAACTTGTGGAGGCATATCATAGTAGTGTTCACCGACATAGTTGGGGCCACTCAGATCCATCACATGTGTATCTTTCATTTCCCTGTTATGTAATATCTCATATGTGTCATATCCCATGGGAATATATGCATGTGTAAGGTTCATGCTAAGGAAACCTACAAGGGATGAAGACCACATCCTTGACAAGAGAATCCCTCAGGAATGTAGAACATCGATCACCAATATGTCCATGAGGACGCTGATATGGGTAAAATATATCAAAAATACCTCAACTTATTCACACACCCTCAAGACCTCAAATATTCTTGAATCAATACCACAAACATTGCCATAATGTTGGGTTGTCTTCAAACCAAGTTGTTTCATCACCTTCAATGACATGATATTTGTTGAGGCCCCTGAATCAAACATGCAATTGTTCTAGTGGAGGCCATTCATGCCTAATGAAAGATAGTAGGCGGGTTCTTGTCTCTTGGCTGATCGAGATACATCGTATTCAAAATGATCGGAGGATTTTCCTTCTCAGCTGGCACCTGTAACATCCTAATAATTTCCCTTTTTAAAGAAGGGATCTTACACATCTCTATCACTGGGATTGTCATATTCAGTTTTCCAAACATGCTTGCAACATCTATATTCGACTGAATGTTATTTGTAGGAGTTGGCTTAGGAAGAAACTCACATATCGATGATGGAGGTGGTGGATTCATCATTTATGTTGATGGAATAACAGTATCAGGTTGTGACAGAGGATTTGAAGCATTTTTTCTTCTATAGGTTAGAATTTCCCTCCTCCTTAATTCCTTCTTTTGATCATCTGTCAATTTATTTAAGGCCCAGAGTCTCCCCTCTCTTTCTCCTATTCTTCTGGCTTCATTGATATTTTCTTGGGTAACATGTTCATCATTGAAATTTCAAATCAATAAGCTTATATCGTCAGGATAATCTTCGTCTTGTCGGGGAAACTCATCTTCCTTGTGGGGTTCTTGGCATGGGAGACACCAAGATTCTATATCAATTGTCCCAACATGTTTCAAAGTATCTGGGGCATGTGCCTCTTGTTGAGGTCTTGATTTACAACCGATGGAATCTCTATGTTGACTGGCAAATTGAGGTCTTGGAGAATATTGATTTCTTTCCACTGTAGTCATATGGTTCATAAGATGATTCTGCACCTGAACAAACTGAGTATTCATTTGGTCTATCTTTTGAGTCAGGAGAGCAATCGGATCAGGAACACTGTTGTTGGAAACATTTCTTGATTTCGTTTGGTTATGAGGGTACTAAAAAGGTTCTATTTTTTAATAAAGGAGATTCTCTTCAATGTCGATACTGAACTCTTCATCCTCTTCCAATGATGTGGGATTTTTATCTTTAAGAATGTATCAAAACTTCCCTTCAAAATCATTCATGTAGAGGAGATGAACTGATGATGTTGTAGGATGGAAATCTGTTGGAATTTGATTGTACAACTTGTCAAATATGGGAATGAATTCATTTACCATTCCATTCTCCTTTTTCTTTATTTTATTGAACTGAGTCCCAAGTGTCCCACTGTCTGCTCTTGAATAAGTTGGAAAAATCATCATAGGACATGATATCATTATTAGGGAGTCATTTGAACCAATCAAGGTCTTATTCAGTCAATGATGAAGAAAATAACCTCATGGCCACATCCTCATGAGCAATATCTGCATTTTTCATGTCCCGTGCGATGACATAAATGTGGTCTTCAATAGTTATCACATTGTTGTCTGGGAAATTTGGCAACCACTTGTTGACTTCTATTGGCATTTTTTTAGGGTAACCTTGGATATTGTCCATGTTAAGGGGTTTGTATAGGTCCATTTCCCAAGGGAGAGCCATTGGAACAAGAGGAAGGGTATTCTGAAAAAGGGTTTTAGCAACAAGAGACTTGAGATCAGGCCTTCTTTGGTAAACCTTGGAAGGCTTGAACCTCCCAGGGGGAAAAGGTCTGGGGAAAGAAGGATTATGGGAAGGTGGATTTTCCAAATGAGTTTCAATATAAGCTCATAAAGGAAAAGGGAAAGGGAACATCCCTTAGGTGGATTCGTCGGGAAAGCTAAAGAAAAGGCTTTGGGATAGCTTACTAAAGTGTCATTAGGGTATGAAGAAGATTCAAAATATTCTCCAACAATGGTGCCAAAATGTTATAGCACAATTTGTAGGTTGGGAAAATCCCGACACAACTACAAGGAAAGTTTTACAACTTGGGAATCCTACACCCAATGTCAACTCGATGTAGGTCCTGCACTTCAAGGGTGACTAGGTCACTCTAGGGAGGTGATCCCGGTGAGCCTAGGGGGAATGAGATGGAAGTGAAGCTCTTATATGTCAATGATAAGTGGAGTGAAATGTGTGGAATTAATTCTTTAGAAGTTCCAAGGGTTGCGAAGTTTGTTGAGTAACCTGCAAATGGTGAAATACATGCCCGAGACACAAGAAAAAACACTTTGCAATGATGTATGTTAGTTGGATCAACAAGTTAAGCTTGTTGTCCCTAATTTTCATAAATAGATAAGAGTATATATTAGAAATACAATGGTACTATAATATGCTCAATAAATTCTAGAGATTAAGTAGAAAATACAAGAGAAAGACTAGTTAATGACTAGCTAAACTCAAGATGAAAAACCAATATTCTAGCATAAAACGATAAGGTTGTTGTAAACACTTTTCTGCAGAATATTATATCATCCTTATGGATGTAACATTCAATTTATTACAAAAATAAAATCAGCCACTGAAACCCCAACAAAAGTTTCCAAAAAGTGTGCTAGACCAAGAAGAATAAGTCTGCAAACTTTGAGCAAAATCCAATGGTTTCTAAGGGAGTTATTCAAGCAAACGAGTTAGGGTTTTTGCAGCCCTAATGGATGAAGATGTAATTTTATAACAATAGAAACAATTATCCCCTTGATGGGAATTCCTTAGTGGTTGTGAGGTTCCCAAGGCACAAGGAATAAAATCCACTTTGCAAAAAGTAAAAATGACGAAAACTCACGTTTCCCAATGCAATATTTTATTTCTCCAATGAAATAATAAATGACCAGTGCTCTTAATTATTGGGTTAATGGGGTCATGAAAATAAAGAGCTAGATAAACTAACTCCTTGGGGGTGTAAGCCCTTTTACTTCCCAAGGAAATTTTCTCTAGCTAGGGTTTAAGCTAAGAGGGTGTATGCCCTTATACTTCTCTTAGCAAACCCTTGCTTAACCAATAACATGAAGCATAAAATGATGAAGACTATGGTGGGGGTGTATGCCCTTATACTTCATGTTGGCCCTTGACCAAGTTTTGGAGATCCTTGGTCAAGTTTGACCTATTTTGGGACTTCGACATCTTGTCGAAAGTGGAGCGCAAGACGGAGCAGAGATCGTGGGATCTTGGCCCCTTTTTGGGATTTGGGATTATGTAATGGGTATGGGATGTCGTCCCATGGGTTTACCCATGTTTAGGCCTATTTTTTAATGTATAAATAGATATCTAGGCCATGTAAGAGAGATACAATATAGAGAATGCATCTATGTGATGTTAGACGAATGGTTAAGTGCTATATCTATGTGATCAAAGGATTGTAAGAGATCTATGCATACTGTGTAAGGCTTGCAGAGTTGAGTGCAAGTGACTGTAGAAGGCTTAGTACTATAACCTAGATCAAGGAAGGAGGATCTGGTGAGGTGTGCACAGATATTCTATCCTATGCGGAGTAGGATTTTGTGGCTCTGTGCATTTAACTGCTCAACTGAGGACAATAAAGAAGAAGAGTTGGTGGACGTAACCCCAGGGTGGGGGTGAACCACATAAATATTGTGTTGTTCTGCTTTGTGAAATGTCTTGATGTGTTTATGTCTTTACTTTCTAAGTGATTTGATATAGATAGATAGATATGTATATGTTTTGTGCTAATAATGTATATGAATGTTAGATTTGACCTATGTGAATGTGCTTACTGCTTGAATCTACTAGATCTGATCTACCTCTATATGATAAGTGCTTAAATACGTCATATCTAAGTGAATGATGAGATGCTCTGTTTTATTTTCACAGTAGAATATTGGTTAAATATTGACGAACTGTCGATGCTAAGTGCTATGTTAAGTATTACAATCACATATCTGTGTCCCAGCTAAGGCTGCAGATACCTGAGTCCTGCAACCGCCCCTGCCTCTACCGTGGGTGAGACTTCATATTCTTGGCAGGTGTTGCCAAAAGGGTCGATAGTTAGGGTTTTGTTGGTGTGTTGTTGTAGCGTTGAACCCTGGGTTTTCCTCTATGCCAACAAATGGCAGTCGAATGTCGTGTTTCATACATACTACCTCCAGCTAAAGTGAGCCATCGAAGTCAATCTTTGCATGACTCCAAACACATTACAAAGGTTTCGACCACTGATGAAGTTCAACGCAGATCGACACTTCACCTACATTACATTGCGGGAAGATGAACATAAAGAGAAGATCCAAACATATTATAAGCTTACGGAAGAAGACCTGGAGGAAATCACTAAGTAATGGTCCACTGACCTCCTTATCCCCGCCAACCCTGCAGAGATATATCATATTGACAGCCCAGATGAAACCCATAAAGAATAGAATACACCCGGAACCAGCAGACAGAAGAAGACCGAGGAGGTCCACAACTTAAGAAACACCTCAGGGAAGACTGCTTCCACGTCACCTGACCGAGGGGGTGGTGACGAAGTTGAATATTAACAGAGGCCCAATGAAGTAACACCGCCCAGAGATGAGGAGGACCCCTCGAAGAAGAGGAAGGTTTCCCCCCCGAAACATTCTTCTCGTAAGAAGTCGAAAGATACCATGACCAAGATGCAGACCGTCCTCACCTTCGATGATTTTGATTTCATCATCGCAACCTTGAATGATGCCTCGTTGGAAATAGCAGAGAAACAAATGGCCAAGCAAGAAGAAATGCATGATAGGGTCGAAGTCTAACTTTGAAGGGTACATTAGGCCCTTCAGTCTAGTCACACAGTATCCACTGTGCTAGGAGAAATAGAGTTGGGAGATACACCAACCCAACTCCACCGACTAGCTGATACAGTCGAAGCTCGCCTTGGACGAGCATAGGAAGAAATCGAACAAGCCACCCATGCTTTGATGCAATTACAAGGAGTACTTTCCCAACAACGTCGAGATGGAGAATAGGAAAAGCTTGATCTCCAAGCGAATTTCGATGAAGAAAAGGCACAGATGCAACAAGGAAAATAACAGTTGCTCGCAGAGAAACTTGAAGTAAAAGAAGCGATCAGCAGAGCACTTCGCTATGTGACAGTCATCGAAATAAAGGTAGAAGATCGAGTCACATAGAAAGTCGAGAAGCTCACAGAAGTTATCCAACAGCTACAACAACACATCACAGACTTAGAGCTCCGCGTAGTGCCCGAAACTCCACAGGATGTAAGGGATGAAAGAGAAGAAACTGCTCGAAGCATTGTTGAGAGAATAAAATCCCTTACTATGGAATGTAAAAAACTTACTGATCACAATACCCAGACCTAAGAGAAAATTATAGAGAATATAGAACTAAAGGAACTAGAGTCACAGCTCCAAGAGGTAAAATATCAAGCCGAAATGATACAGGCACAATTGAAGCCCCTGTCAGCTATGGAAAGAATGAAGCTCTCCCAAGAGAAACGAACTGCCCAACAAAAAATACACACTATCCAGAGCAGAGTTATGGAAGTAACTCAGAGACTCCAACCTGTACAAGATAAGGCCTACCAATTGTTCACAAAGGTAGAAGGCCAAGGAGCAGAACCGGAGCAGGTTGTCACCACAACCGAATAATGCCTAGAAGGGCCTGTGAATAAGGTAGTCATCCAAGAGTTCATTGCACAAGAGGCCATCTCCCAACAACAAGTTGAAGCAGCTCAAAACAAGCTTGAGGCTTTAAAAGTAGAACTACCCAGATCAGAGTGACTCGGGACAAGTCACAGGTGAGTGTTGGGGGCCTATTGGCCCTTGACCAAGTTTTGGGAGATCCCTAGTCAAGTTCGACCTATTTTAGGACTTCGACAGTCTGTCGAAAGTGGAGCGCAAGAAGAAGCATAGATAGTGGGATCTCGACCCCTTTTTGGGTCCTTTTTTGGATTTGGGATTATGTAACGGGTATGGGATGTAGGCCCATGGGTTTACCCATGTTTAGGCCTATTTTGTAATGCATAAATAGATATCTAGGCCATGTAAGAGAGACACAAGATAGAGAATGCATCTATGTTATGTTATATGAATGTCTAAGTGCTAGATCTATGTGATCAAAGGATTGTAAGAGCTATGTGCATACTATGTAAGGCTTGCAGAGCTAAGTGCAAGTGATTGTAGAAGGCTTAGTGCTGTAACCTAGCTCGGGGAAGGAGGATCTGGCGAGGTGCGCGCAGATATCCTGTCCTATGAAGAGTAGGATTTTGTGCCTCTATACATGTAACTTCTCAACTGAAGACAATAAAGAACAAGAGTTGGTGGACGTAGACCCAGAGTGGGGGTGAACCACGTAAATACTTTGTTTTTCTGCTTTGTGCAATGTCTTGATGTGTTTGTCTTTACTTGGTAAGTTCTTTGATATACATAGATAGATATGTATATGTTTTGTAATGTATATGAATGTTAGATCTGACCTATGTGCATGTGGTTAGTGCTTAAATCTGCTAGATCTGATCTACCTCTCTATGATAAGTGCTTAAATACATTAGATTTGAGTGAATGATGTGATGCTCTGTTTTATCTGCGCAGTAGAATAGTGGTTAAATATTGACGAACTATCGGTGCTAAGTGCTATGTTAAGTATTGCAATCACAGATTTGTGTCGCAGCTAAGGTTCCAAACACCTAAGTCCTACAACCGCCCCTGCCTCTACCTCGAGTGAGACTTCATCTACTTCGTAGGTGTTGCTGAAAGGAATGATAGTTAGGGTTTTGTTGGTGCACTGTTGTAGCATTGAACCCTGGGTCTACCCCTGTGCCAACACTTCCGACCTAGCTCCTAGCACAATGACCTTGACTTGAAACAAATGATAGCATGAGAGTAAACACCATACCAACTCAAGGAAAACTTCCAAGATAATCCACCACAATAGCAAGAGATAAGCCTTCCAAGGCTAGCGCATCACTCCCATAAACCATACCATCAAGATATAACCATAAACAAGAGCCAAAAGAGACAATTTTTCCAAATATAGTGAAAATTTCATACCAATACTTCTCACAATGAGGGAGAGTTATGTTAAAATGAGATCTTATGATCTCTTATTTATACAAAATGTCACCAAGGTGACTTGTCCACATATTAAGGGGTAAACCACAAGACTAGGGGTTAACAACCCTAATCTTCCCCCCTTTAACAAAGTAATATTAAACAATTCATTTAAAGTTTCACTTTTGCACAATTAAACCCTAATTTTACATGGATGTCTCCCCTTAGGGGACGTTTTGCCACTTAGAAGAAGTCGTTGGTGTTGGAGAAGCCTGGGTAGGCCTCCAAAGTCCACATGTCAAGAATCTAGAAAATATTCTCATGGTGAAGACCCTCTTCTCCTCAAAACATTCATGTGTAAATGAGTGGCACCTCACCACCAAGCCCTAACCCCCATAGGTGATGTCATGCCTCTAGGAGTGACGTTTTGCCTCTCCTAGGAAAAACGATTGGTATGTGGGGGCTAGGATATGTCACCCAAGTCAATCTCAAGGCCTTCCAAGTCTAATATTTCTCATCTGGCATGCGGGCCCTTGGCTTCCAACATATGGGCTCTTAGCCCCATGGAATCCCAAGATAGGCTTGTTCTCCCAAAAATTTCCACCAACTAGGTCCTGCAAATGAAAATGAGAATGCCCTCCAAGTATATCAAGTCATAACAGCATTATAAGTGAATCCAATCAATAAATTAGCCACCTAATAATGTGCATAAAAGATCACTATATCAAACAATTAAATTCTCAAAGACATGCGACTTATCAAGATTGAATATGGTAGGGTTGACGAGGTGTCATATTGGGTAGATCTTTCCCTAGGTCAAGTAGGGTTTCCAAGAGATCCCTCTCTAATCCATGTAAAGTGGATGAAGTGGTTGGGGTCAAGACTTAATGGGAATAGGGCTCATGACATACAAGGGGTCATAGTGTCTCATTCATGTGTGCCTTTCTAGAGGGTGTGTGGTACCTTCATTTGCAATGCACTTTTTCTGAGCCCATCAATTGCCTTTTATTTTTCTTTCTTTGTATTTTCTTTCAATGTAGCATAAGGAGAGGTTGAAGGCCATTGTCCTAGAATGGTGACTAGATGATGGTAATGTCACCCACTGCTAGCATGAAAATCCCCCTATAACTATACCAGGGTTTAAAGTATAGATAGAGAAAATGGCTCCCTAAAATTCAATCTAATTTCTACACTACCCCAAACATACCAAAATAAATTAATAGAATGCAATGAAAGAGTAGATAATAAGCCGTACCTTTTGTCCAACGTTTGGTGTTGATCTCCTCAAGCTCTGTAGCTCCCAAGGCTGTAATTCTCCTCCCAAATCTGACCTGCATCCACAACTAGGAAAACAAGGCTACAAGCATGCTATTTATAATCATAAACAAAGGTTAGATATAAATTGTTTTGTATAAATCAAAGATAAGACATAAAAACTGTCATTTGGAACAGGGAAAATAGATTATTGTGTTCATTAATCAAATATTGAATCTTACAAACTTTGCAGGCCGACGCTCTGTGAACCTGTTCCAAGATCCCCTTGAAAATGATCCAAGTGCACCTTTTGAATACCTTCTCTCACAATATTGTGATCAACTCAAGGGAAGGGAATGGATTGTATGGGAGAAAAGGGGAATGTTTAGACAATAACTCACAAAAGGTTGCAAATGCTTGGGTAAGGAAGGAAAGGGAATTTGGGTAGAGTTTCACCGTTTTAATGCTTAAGTGTGGAATGAGACCCCAAGACCTCCTTTTATATGAAAAAAGGATAGTTATTTGGTTGGGGGATGATCTATAACAAGTGAATTGGATGGGAACCTCCAATAGCTCGTAAATTCCACCAAATTCCTTACAACTTTTTAATTTTTGCAACTTTTGGAGGTATACGCAGGTTGTTTAATTTGTAGCAAGCATATGTATGCATGTTGTCTAGCATGCAACAAGCACATGTATGTGGGAAATAGTGCAATATGTCGCATACATGCCCTAAAAATTGGTTTTTTAAATAGAGTTCCTCAACAATGATTTGGAAAATTATGCAAGTAGGAAGGCCAATTCCATGTATGCATGAGTAGGGAATTTTATGGCTATAACAAATTCCCCTTAATGTATGAGGTCAGAAGAGCAACTGATGTCCGAAATAAATTACAATATCTTGACCAATGAGAATGCATGAAGTTGAGTGAGCCCAGGACCAGAGTTTGGGAGGTGCCATCTGTAAAACAACAAATGTCTCTCCGAGGCAGGAATACCCATGCTCAAGATGATCTAAATCATGGTTTCCAATCAAATACATTGTTGATCCATGTCATATAACTATACAAATTGTAGTCGCAAGCAATACACAACAGATCTACATCTCAAAATCAATCGAAGATATATAAGTACAATATGTATCTTCAAGAAGCTAGTGATGCATGTGGCTGGAGATGAAGACTTCATAGCTTGAGAAACAACTTCAAGATCTTCAAAACTCAGGTAGGAGTACAATGAGAGTTTATTACTCACTACTCTGAGTTCTTCGACAAGTCGTCGGAAAAATACTGGAGGATCTCGATGATCAGGCAGAGAAATTAATCGATTTTGAATCTGGACTTGACTAGACTCTCAAGATGGCCAACTCATGAAAGTCAAGAGAGAAACTACAGAAAGGTCGACTCAGGATGGGTAAAACTTCCCTTGGAAAAAAACACGAAAGATAATCAGACTCATGCATCATAACATTGACATAAGTCTGTGATGTAGGAGGCACTGCAAACTCTCCATATGTTTGGAAGAGTAACCAAACATAGGAGGACACAAATCTATGTAGCAAGAACAACTTATTAAGGTCATACTATATCCCAATGCTTGATGATCAAACAAAAGGATGTTCTTTGTCCAAGGGAGACTATTTGTTGTCGAAAAAATAATGTATATTTCTCGTCCCCTCTTTTTGGAATATTTGATTTTTTTTGTCTTTTTCAATTTTTAAACGAACTTGAAAAAGAATAAAAGAATGCTACGTTACAAAGGAGGAATGAGTGTCGTGAGCAAGCAAACTGGTTCCAAGTGCATGGAACATCCTAATGCTCAGGGCAAGGAGACATGTGAAGGATAAGGACACTCGGGGAAAATTCTTCCATGGGTCAAGGTGTCAGATCTCAAAGGAAAAAAGAGTTGCAAGTCTTGCGTATAAGGAACGCTTCAAAGGTTCAATTGAGAGAAACATGGAGCCAACATTAGGCCAAATATGCAAAGATGAGACTTGCAATGCGATTAAGCATGACACAGTAAGACCCCTTCTATGTAAATTTTGACGAGCCCAGAGAAGGTAAGCTGGATGGTTTTTTCATGTTTAGAGAGTATGAAAAAAATGCAAAAGAAGACTCCATGGAGTTCCTTTTTTGCAGTTAGTCCAATCGGCTCGAAAAAGGGTTAAACTTGCACCGAAAATATGTATTTTCAAAACCATTTTAACGAGTGTAACAAAGAAAAGATCACTCATAAATATTTTCAATTTTAAGGATTCTGAAAAGATATTAACTATGGACTCACGAACTTTTTCTGAGTTTAGTCTCCTTGGTCCGAAAAATTATAAAAGTAACTGAGGAGAAATCTCCCGGCAATACAAATCTCCCAAGGTGTACCTTTTTCCGCTATAATCTATTGGCTGGAAAAATGGTTAAACTCATGCCAAGTAGATGTTCTTCTGGACCAATTTTAACGAGTGTGAAGGAACAAGGTCACTCAACGATATTTTCAATTTTAGGGAGTCCGAAAATAGCTTAACTATGGACTCCTGGGGGTTCCTTTTTTGTAATTAATCTCCAAGGCCCGAAAAAGGTGATAAACCAAAACCAAGGAGAATGTTCTTTTTTCGAAGATTTAGTCCCTCGGGCCTGAAAAAGGGTTAAAATTATGCTTGAGAATACTCTTCTAGCGAACCGAAGTTCCTAGAGCATACCTTTATTCATAAAATTATCCATCTAGACCGAAAAATGGGTAAACTACCGCCATAAATATGTGACTTCAAATTTGAGTTTGGCGAGTGTGAAGAGAAACAAGTGTTGGGTATGTGTTATATT
>ML793215.1:348837-363567 GCA_009831015.1 Picea engelmannii | reverse complement strand
TTCCACCACTTCATATGTCCTTATTTGTACTAGTAATTCTACCAAGAACGACGTTGCCATCACCACTCGAGCCAAAGATTATTCCCCTTCAAAGGAGAAAGTTGATGATTTACCACCTTCGTTGGTTCAACTGCCTCCTTCAACTTCACCTCCCAACGATCCTCTTCATCTTGAACGACCGAGTCCTGATACAGTTCTCTTCCCTCCCCCAAAGGGCATTGTTCAAAATTTTTCCTTCAATCTGCATGCATGTGATGCTCAAAACTACAGTATTGTAGAATATCTTGTGCAAGAACCCTCTGCAATGTCAGCTCTTGAAGTCCTTCAAATTTTTCCTTCTCAACGGAAGGCACTATTAAAGGCCATCGGTGGAATTGATCCCACAGATACAAATTTAATAATATTTGACTTGGAAGATCACATTCCAAGGCTACCTCTTCAGTAGCGTTTCAGATTCAAGTTGTTTTCAAGAACAAGAACATCTGTAGAACTATTATTGATGAGGGTGCCTCGACGTGCGTTATGTTTTCTGCTTGTTGGAAAGCCATTGGATCTCCCCCCCTCACCGAATCACACAATACACTTAAGGCTTTCAATGGTTCTGGTTTTAAACCCTACGATGCTATTCCCTCGTTGTCTATTACATTGGAAGGCAAATCGGTCAACATCGAGGTCGAGGTATTTGATGCGCCTCTTGACTGTAACCTCTTACTTGGTCGTAGCTGGATTGATTCCATGTGTGCAGTTGTGTCCACACTTTTTCACGTGTTACATTTCCCACACCAAGGAAAAGTAGTTACTGTCAACCAACTGGCCTTTTTTAACTCCGATTCATGTACTAGCAATGTACCATTTATATCAAAGACACCTCATGGGTATGCAAATGTCGGTGTGGATCTCTTGAAATATTCCACTTTAATGGGTACCTTCCCAATACCATGACCCAATGTTCCACCTCCTTTTGTCGCCTCAATCAACATTATTTCCACCTCCGTTCATGAAACCCCCACATCTCATGACCCGTGGATAGTACTAGATCTCGGTGATTATCTTCACTATGGCAAACAATTCCCTTAAGTCCGGTTGAATCCGCTTATCAAGCCATTCAATCGACAACCCCTTCTACTCCCTCTCTTGGTGATTCATCTCCTGATCCATTTCACGTCGTCTTTCCTACGGATGAGATGATCATGTCAGTTATGTCCATGGAAGACACCCCATGGGACGATGGACATCATCGTTCCATTCTCTTCCTCGAGAAACACACCATCGAGAGTTACCAACGGATTTCAAATCCGTCGACTGTTTTTGTCATTTCCTTTGTTCACGAGTCAACAAATGATGTGTTTTATGAAGGGAACCTGAGTAACATTTCACCCATCATTCCTCTTGACATATTCATTAAAACTGGAGTCGTCGACAATGTTCACATCGAAGTTGCATGTTTCGATGATGAAGTCATCACTTATAAAGCTATCTTTCAAGAACTTCGTGACGTTTTCGCTCGGAGCTATGAAGAGATGTCGGGTATTGATCCAGATATCATTGTGCATGAAATTAAGACCTACCCAGACGCTAAACCCATTTGAAAGATACCTCTCTCGGTCCACCCTCGTAAAGCCGATGCTATCAAGCTCGAAGTGGAAAAATGTCTTAAGACCGACTTTATCTATCCTATGGATTTAATCGATTGGGTCTCTAATCTAGTTTTGGTAAATAAAAAACAAGGAACGATCTATGTATGTGTCGATTATAGGGATATTAATAAATCTTGTCCTAAGGAAAATTACCCAACCCCCTTCATTGACCATATCGTCAACGATTTCACCGAGAGTGAAATCTTCTCTTTAATGGATGGTTTCTCCGGCTATAATCAGATTAATATTTTGCCCGCGGATCAACACAATACTTCTTTCATTTGTCCTTGGGGTACCTTTGCCTACCGTAAACTACCTTTCGGTTTAAAGAACACAGGTGAGACTTTTTAACATGCCATGTCTTATGCTTTTCACGATATCAAGCACATCATACAACCATATCTCAAAGATCTATCGACGCATTCCATGTGTCGCCCAGATCACCCGACCCATATTCGAGCCATTTTCATTCATTGTCGTTACTATCGTATATGTTTAAACCCACACAGATTTATTTTTTGTGTGGAGTCTGACCGAATTATGGGCTTTATTGTGTCACTCCATTGAATTAGGGTGGACCCTTTGAAGGTTGAGGCTATCCTTAATCTACCTCCTCCTTCCACATTACGCCAGCTTCAAAGTTTGCAAGGGAAGGAAAACTTTTTGCGTCAATTCATCCCCAATTACGCTGAGTTAACGCTAGGATTTGCTCAACTATTGAATAAGGTTTACAAGTTCATATGGGATGAGACTTCCAACAAAGCCTTTGAATCTTTGAAACTTTCCCTAACTCGTACACCACTATTTTTCCCAACTAATTATAATCGAGACTATTTCCTCTACCTCGTCACTACGGACTCTACCATGGCCATGGTTTTAGTCCAAGAAGATGATTCACATGGCAAACATGTAATTTATTATTTGAGTTGGAGTCTCACGACTACCGAAGCCAAATACATACATGTGGAAAAACTGGCCTTGGCAGTTGTTCAAGATATCCAACGTTTTCCTCACTATATCCTATTACACAAGACCACTGTTATTTTCGATTGCAACCCTATGCAACATATCCTTACGTGCCAATTTCTAGAGGGAAAGTACTCCAAATGGATAGTGACTCTCCAGGATTTCGACTTAGATTTTGAACACGCTAAGTCTAAGAAATCATTGGTTTTCTCCGAACTGATATGTGACCTTCCCTCCACTGAAATAGAAAACGTGGCAGAGGATTACTTGCCTGATGAATCTCTTTTTCTGATCAGTTCTAATGACACTTGGTATGAAGATATTATCATCTATCTTCAGACTCAAAATTTTCAGCTCGACCTTTCTAGCACAGACCAACGTTGTATACAGTATTAATCCCGTCAATACATAATTCTCGGTGACACTCTTTATCGTCGTGGTGTTGAATCTATTTTTCGAGGTTGTCTCACCTACGATGAGGCTGAGAAAGCTTTGAATGACTGCCAATCTAGAGCATGTGGTGTTCATATGTCTGGGTATGCCACTGCCCAAAACATCTTACGAGAAGGTATTTCCGGCCTTCTTTGTTTAAAGACTGTATTACTGCTATCCAGAAGTGTCATGCTTGTCAAACGTATAATAACAAGATAAGATCTCATCTCTCTCCTTTACACCCTGTATTTTCCGTTGGTCCTTTCAAAAAATGGGGCATTGACTTCATGACATGTAACCCTCACTTAGTCGGGGGGCATGGATACATCATCATATCCATGTATTATTTCACTAAATGGGCCGAGGCGATGCCTACATTAGATAATACCGGAAAAACTGCAGTTGCATCCCTGTTCATATTCAATCATATCATCACTCAATTTGGAATCCCACAAGCTATCATCACTGATCACGGTAGCCATTTTCAAAATTTCATGATGTTCGATCTTACTAAAAAGTTGGATCTTCGACATGAAAACTCAACCCCCTATTAACCACAGGCCAATGGCCAGGTTGAAGAGATAAACAAAGTTCTTATCACTATGCTTCGATGGATAATAGGAATTCATAAGACAAGTTGGAACACAATGTTTTTTTCAGCATTATGGGCCTATCGGACATCCGTGAAGTCTGCCACAGGATTTACGCCTTTCCAATTAGTGTATGGTATCAAATCTATCTTGCCGATGGAATGTGAGATACCATCTTTGAAGCTATCCGTTGAACTTATTTCCAACACTTATGTTGAAGAGGAATGTTTATTATACCTGATGCAATTAGATGAAACCCATCGTGATGCCACCCTAGTTATTGAAGCTCAGAAAAAGAGTGTCAAATCCTAATACGACAAGCATGTCAAGCCACGTGTTTTCTCTGAAGGTGATCTAGCTCTCATCTATGAACAAGATCGTTATTTACTGGGGACCGAAAAATTCAAGGCTATGTGGAGAGGCCCTTATATTGTCAAATGAGTGTTGGAGAAAGGAGCTTATGAGTTAACGGATTATGATGGCATTCCTTTGAGTGAACCTAGAAATGGGATTTACTTGAAAAAGTATTATGCTTAGGTTATCCTTGCATGAGTGCTTGTATTTTACTGTATCATACTCTTGTGTGATTTTTAGTTATTTGGTTTTGACTCCCAACTTCTTACCTTGTGATGTGCTTGGTTTCCATATGTCGGTGTATTTGCTACCCTACATTGGTTTCGTCGATGGCGTTAGTTGTAGTACTCAGAACTTAATGTCTACTGCTTGGGAAATCTATGCACCTACAAACGAATTAATCAATCTACATGGTGTCTGCCTCGGTCGTGCAACTAAAAATATCACGGAATATAGTGCAATCATCGAATTGTCAATCAACGTTATTTCACTTGGAATCCGTCACCTTGTCATATGAATCGATTCGCAGCTAGTAGTATTACAGTTAAGCAATGTCTATGCTATCTGGAGTCTGACTTTGTTGAGGGTATATTTACGAATTCACCTCTTGGAACGTCATTTTGATTATATTGAATATCAACACATTCCTAGATGTCTAAATACATTAACACATGCATTAGCTAATTATGTGTTAGATAGACATTTGAGACATTTATAAATCCAATCACATGTTGTACATAAAGCAAGTAAGTTGGTAGAAGCCTCATGTGTATATAACGATAAAAGTTTTTTACAAAAAGGTGTTTGTCCGAAGACCAAAAATATCAAAATTTGAAGCACATGGCTTCATATACAAAATAGCATCAAGGATGTTGCTCATGATAACACACAACTGCCCATGCCACCCTATGGAGTATTCGACTAATAGAACCAGATACACCTATAGTATGGCACTGATATCGTCTCGGGATCTCATCGATGGAGATATCCAGGACATTCATTGTCAAACCCTCCAGGTTCTACTCAATCACCTCGTAGTCACTAGCATCCCATCCTGTTGCCTCGGTTGCTTCTCCTCGTCTCTAAATGGGGGATGTACCTAGAGGCTGATGCAGTCCTACATCTGCATTATCAAAGAGTTTTTTATTAGTCCTCGGATTAAAAATATAAAAAAACATTTCATATTTTAAAATTTACAAAAACATTATAAAAACAAAAAATGTGCTTCTTAACTAAGTTCCCCCATTGAGAACCCTCAGGTAGAACCAAGTCTGGGTCGCCTCTAAAATCCAAACCGACATAGGCATAGTCATATACCATTAGTAGTTGAGGCCTCATCCAGTCAAATAACACATCATTATATTTAACGATGGGGCCCGCCATGTGCCAAGCCATGAGGTCGCACCATATTTTCATCCTTGGATCCTGTGGGGTTGGCAAGCCTCACTCTACCTGCAAGCGCAAATGAGGAACCCTCTCAAGTAATAAGGACACTAAAATGGATCCGTACCCAAATTTCTCCAGGTTACCTCTCTTTCACTTTGTCAATTGTTTCTTCATACTGCGAAGAACACCGTCAGACCAGTTGAATACCTGGGGCTCCATGCACTCCACTGCATACTGGAAGTAACTCTGGAGCGCCATGTGAGGAGATGAACTCCCCTCCATATGTGAGATAGTGAACATGATAGTCTGTAGTGGTAAACCTTGTACACTCATAATGGAAACTTTGCCTTTGCGCCTCTCAACATCGGGATCACAATATCTGTGGACATACTCACTCATCGGTAAGCCGCCCCCTCTGTCGCCTTTCAAAGTCACATGGGATCCACGGCGTGATAACCACGTCAAAAAATAGATATCTTCGATATCTAGGGTGAGCATGTGGACTCCCACATGGAACACCTATTGATCCACATCCCACATGTGGACCAAGTACTTAAGCAACCTCAGTTGGGCCTTCATGCCCTGGATCTTGAAGAATTTCATAAGCCCGAATTGTCGGAGGGCATTAACTGTGCCTGGGGAATTCCTAGAAACAAGATCATTGTCCTTGTTTTCTCTCTCTCTCCACTTCATCATTTTGACAGTTGAAAACCTGCATAAGATCCATAGGGAGAAATCAACACCTTTTTTCACTTCCTTGAAATTTTGTATTGGTTAAACGCATCTAAAGAAATTTTGGTTTTCTCTCACTGCAGGTGAATATTTATGCACAGTGTAGGACTTCCGTAGGTGAACCAAAGGCCAACTGTGGAAACCTATGGTTTCCGCAAGGCCCGATATACGCCACCTACGGTGGACCCTCTGTGCACCTACCTACCTAAAAATTGACTTAAACAATATTTTTTAACCAGTGAAAAAGAAAATTAATCCATGGAAAAGACAGAGGACCAAGAGATTACCTTTCTAGCGGAAGTCGTTCATCGAATGGCTGCCCGTATCTCCCGCAATCGATAAAGGAATTTTGAAGGAAAAAGGGGGTTTTTTGGATAAGTTTTGTGTAAAATGACAATGAAATGGTTAAAAAGGGTTTTTATCTATATTTATTCACTTTTTACTTTTTCTATTGAATTTTATATTATTTTATTCATTTTTACCTAAAACCTAATGTTCTAATGATATTGTGAGTGTTTTATTTTTTCACAGATGAATGATCTTGGAGCATGAACGATGAAATACATATACTTTTGTTTTGTTTTTACATTTGTCACATGTACAAATACTTTTTAGGTTTTTAAGGAAAAACCTCGAGCTCGATCTTTGTTTGTTCTCGCGTTCGTAAATCAATGAGAATGCAACTGAGTGTACCTTTGTCATGTTTTCATACTCATCATGGTAACACAAAAAGAGAAACTCATGGAGTATCCTTTAAGCTCTTTTCACGCTCCGTAAAGACGAAAAGATTGTTGAGCGACCTTGTTCTTTTCACGCTCATAAAAGTATTTGAAGAAAACGTTTGATGGGTGATAGTTTATCACTTTTTCAGTCTCATTAAACTAATTTACGAAAAAGGAACCAATAGAGTTCTCTTTAAGTGTTTTTTAGACTCTCTAAATATGAAAAACCTCAGAGCTTTCTCTCTTTGGACTTGTTAAACAAGCATCGAAAGACCCGTATGGGACCGAACCACTCCTTCTTATGGTTTGTTAAACATACTCTGAGAGACTCGTCCAAAGGATGAGCTTACATCAACAAGCATGTGTTATCCTCCTCAAGCTTGCGTAAAAATAAAGAGGTACTCGCCAGAAATGGTGGGGGAAATTTGGGAAATAAATGTGTATCTGTATTTGTTTTAGTGGAAATCATAGTCACTCTTGAACATGACACCCCCTTCGTCATTGAATCTAAGTTGGGAAATCCGTTTGTATCTCGTTTGACCTTCTGCAAGTTCATATTTTAGGTCATCTTTGAGTCAATGCTGCCAAGACCATTGTCGTGTCATTCATATGTTCAAGAGAATTCCAACCTTTCACAAGCCTTCTATCGAGTCGACCATATGCAATTATCAATTCCTACCATGTCGGCCTTCCCTATGTAAATTTCAAATCATTTTCATACTTTGATCTACCCTAAATCTGTTACTTATTTTGTTTCATTGATGGGGGATATATCAAGGCCCTCCCATGACGAGTCTTTTCCTATCGACTTCAACTCATCATCCAGAAACAAGACTTAGAAATCATTTAGTACCTTAGAGCCTGCATTTCTCAATGATAGGTTTCTTCACTTTTGACAGTGGATTCACATCATTGATCCCTGATCGAGAGATTCTGTCGAGTATTCGACTTCAGCTCATTTATTCACATTTGATGGATTGTACTAAAGTATCTTTGGATTCATTGACATCAATGGTGATTTTCCCTCGCACTTGTTAACGGTTTTCATCAATGGTTGGTAATCAAGTGGTTTCTACCATGTTCAACTTCAACACCTATAATCACATGGCTAGATTCGTACTTACTAACAACGAGATTGAAGACCCTGAATCTCACCATTTTGGTCCAGGTTGCGATGGAGTATTTGTATTGACGCATAAATCCACTTTGTATGTCTCGTGGCTATGTCCGATTTTGAGTTTTCTAGAACATAGATCCACAATGTATTCTTGGTGGTTATGTATAATCTTGATGACATGGATCCATGGTGTATGATTAGTGTCCATGACTAACATTCATGATTTAAATCACTTGTAGTCTGAGCATGGGAATTCCTACCTCATAAATGGTATAATATTGCGCATATGCTTGGTTGTTTGCAGCTTCCTGATTGGTGTGCTCCTTGTTACCGATACACACACGCATTTTACAAATTATTTCGGCTGTCACAAGTTCCAGCTTCATACTTTGGGGAGAATTCTGTTACACATTTTTTTGGTCACCCTGGTGATGTTTCTACAAGCATGTGTTCAGGCTCTCAAAAGGATCTTTTTTATGAGAAAAGTAATTAGTTTCTCCCTCTACAAAAATTGTTTTAGAAGGATGTCACAGGCTAAGAGTAATACACAGTCTAGAAATTCCTAATTCGCAGGCTGTCCTTATCCTGGCTTGCGGAATTTTCGCAGGTTGCTCTATAGACAAGGTGCGGCGGCGTTTTAAGACTAAGAAAAGGGATGAAGTTCACGAAGGTTTTAGAAGGTAATATTTTAGAATATGAGGTGGAATATGTATGTTTTGGATCCTACTGGCTTCTTTGATTTGGTGGAATCATCCTAATCTCTTTAACCATCTCTATTTCTCCTATATAATGATGGATTTCTCATGGAAAAGGTTAAACAAAAATCAAGTAAGATCAAGTAAGGAATTTATGAAGGAATAGGCTGAAGATTGTATGAGGAACTCTATTTCAATTGATGCTTGAGATATCCATTGTTTCATCAATCTATTGTGGGTCATCTTCATGCAATCTTGAAGCAAGTGTGTGTGTTGGAGCAAAGGGCCACTAAAAGGGAACCTTGCAACATCAAGGTGGCCCAGTTGTATCTTCCACTTTTACTTAATATAATACGGTGGCATGTTTCTTTCCCATAAAATCATTCTCATTTTATTACATGACTCATTCATCACATGTATAGGTTTTCATTGAACATACTATTCTTTCTTCCACTTTGGTTGGTTTTTGTTCCATTGCAGGGTCAATAGCACAAGAGCACCGGAGTGAAGAAGGGACAACAAAGACATAAGGAAGCGATATTCAAAGGTATATCACTCATCTCTTCTTTGATAGTAAATTCAATGATTAAGATTAGGGAAAGCGCCATGTCCTGTCTCATTTTGTTCTAGATTTAGGTGGATCTAGGGAGATCCGATCATGTTTGAATTCACTGATTTATCCAATAATAGCTAGACAATGTTGTACGCAACCTTAGTCGTGGATAAGGGCATGGCCATGCCAAGGTTCCCTATCCCTTCCATCAAAGCCGATGGGGAAGGTAAATTCCACGGGTCATGAAAGTAGCTCATTTTAAAAGACGACACTTGACATATTGCAACCCTCGACTAGTCATGAATAACCGACATAAACTTTACATTGTGGGAAGGTGGATGTTAATTAAAATTTCCCATCAACGACGAAAAAAAATTGAAACCTAAGTTGACAGTACCAGGCTGCGGGTTATCAATCATTGGGACCATGGAAGCCCCCTATCAAGGGTCAGGATGAGAGAATGACAATTGGTCAATGGTCACAATTCAACCCTCATCCGGAAAGCACAAGACCTGAAAAACCGTGGCAACCACCGCATGCATCGCATAATTAAAAAATTCATCCTAACAAAATATTGTAGTCAAGAGGTGCATCGACTACTTCAACTTGGACACACACATTTTTACCCCCTAACTGCACGAGAAAGGAAGGAATTATTTTGTGTGGTCTAAACGACCGACTGTCAAAATCCGTAAGCAACGTACAAGACAGAGACAAATCAGGCTGGCCAATGGCCTTCCAACAAGACAACAAAATCACGCAATCAAGGAACCTTCGTCAACAAATGTACAGAAAATTTTCCACGTAAAATATATCGTGGTGTATGCCACTACTATCTGAAAGGAAATGTGGTGAGGAAGATGAGTTTTTAAGTCATTTGGATTGAAAACGATCGCTCCTAGGTTACTAGTCTATGTCACTCCCAAGGTAGACAATAGAGATTTTATCTGTGAGGGGAAACTCTGGAGGACCTCCAGAGCAGACATCACACAAGGGTTCTGTGCCAGATCCTCCACGACGAACTAATTCTAAGCGGCCATTGTTTTTGGATTATGTGAAGCTTTCTTAAACACACCTTTAGGGATGCGAGTAATTGTTTCTCCCATTGCCTTCTCAATTTTGGAGAGGATACGATGGGTTTTTAGCCTCCTTTCCCTTCTCGACGAATTCTGGCATTCCGTAGTCATGAGTTATGGTCGATAAATGAGCATCAAAATTCATCATGTAAACATTTGTGGTCGGGTTATTAGTAGTAGTCATGGGGGGTCCCTGACTACCCCCTTCCACGCTTGTGGTGCGGAAGACTGAGCCATATTTTTCCCTTGTGGAAAGGGGTTCGTCAACAAAGAAGGTTTTTTTGTGATAGTATCTTCTGGGATTCTGCAAGCCAAGGGCACATATGAGTCGGGTGATCTTCTGTGCAGAGATTACATGGATACTTCGACTTCTTCTTTTCCATTTTGCCCCGCCAACATTGTTGGAAGCCTTTTTATACCCTTTACCCTATTTTTATCGTTGTTTATTCTTTCCCTCGGTCTTCTAGTTAGCCTTAGGATTCTTTGACTGCACACTGTGTACATTCAACGTATGGGTAGCGGGGACAACTAAACTAGGATTCTGGTTGGCCAAAGTCTGTTGTATCAACAATTATTGCAACTAATTTGACAACAAATCTGTGGATTGAGCCCACTATTCCATCAACATGGGACCTATACTTTTGTTTTTCCTTATCGAGAGTAGACCGTGGTGCATCTGGTAAAATATCGTAGAGCATGCCAGACTAAGAGTAAATCAGTTCTAGTTGTAGGGCTCTCATAATAGCCTTCTCTTCTGAAAACACCCTGGAAGTTGCTACGTCTTTGGATATACATGGAACCAAATACTTCAAGAACAACTCAAGAAAGAGAGCAAGAGGGACCTTGACCTTAATCAAGCTCTTTATTTGCCACCATTATTGGATATGATCATAGACATGGTCAGCTTTGGTTTGCTCAAAGTTGTCCAACAGTTTAATGCTGACATCGTATCTCATGGGTAACTGAAAATGGTTCAAAAATACCATCGCCAATTCATTAAAGTAAGAGTACCTTGAGCCATCGAGCTCAATATACCACTTCACAACACAACTTATAAGAGTTTGTTGAAAAATGCACAACTAAACCGAGTCGTCTTTTAATGAGTTTGACGAGAACCACAAGTGAAAGGTAGTCACATGATCACCTGGATCTTCACCAGGATTGCCCTAAAATTTCAGAATATCCGAAGGAAACTTAGTCAGCATGGGGGGCCAACGAGGATCATGATAGGTCGGTTCATTCATTAATCTCGACAAGTCTAGAAAATGCAAGGTTTCCAAAAAGGGTAGTTTCAGTTTTGAATTATTTACAGGAAAAGAGGGCCTTGGATTTTGGCTGACACTAGGTTTCTAGGAAAAGTTAGACTGATGGCCATGGTTTTGGTAGAAACCGTGGCCTTTACCAACAAAAGGAAATTACATATGTTGAGGTGTCATCGACTGAATCTAGAAATTGGATGACATAGCATACGTAGGGATTGTTCCTTGTGTTGTGTTCCAAGGACCTTGGTAGGGGATGCCCCCAGCTGATCCGCCAGGCATAAGTACAGATCTTTTCCTAGTGTTCCATTGAGTATGGAAGGGGTTACCCCCAACTGACATCCCTTGCAAAGGAAAAGATCCTTTTCAAGGATTCCAAAGACCTTGTGTGGAGTATACTCTAGTTGTCGCTCCCTATGAAGGAATGGTACCTTGCACCAGGTTTTGTTGACCAAAGTTGGGGTTTCCCCCAATCAAGAAAGTAGCCGAATAAAAAGAATTGTTCCCAAATGCACAGAACAAAGAGAATGAAATAGATCCCATTGACGTCGTATAAGACGAAGGTACTAAACTATTTCCACCAAACAATCTATAATTGGCATTAGGCCCAATTGGCTGTTGAAAAGCATCGCCAAGCAAAGAGGACGGAGGAGGTATATGACCCCCACCGTAAGGAATAACATTAAAAGGGAAAGTAGTGCCCACGATTGACCCTTGCAAGGGAGCGTTAGAGATCCCTACCCCTAGACCCATGGTCTGTAAGGTATAATGCATAAGAACCAAATTTGTATCAAAGTCGGGCATCCCATATGAGAAGGGAGTGCCCGTCACATTCTGAGTGAAAGAAATAGTGGTCAAAGTCGTTAAAGGTATTGGACCACTACCTAAAGTTGTTGGATTTGGGACAATTGAGGTCCTGACTGGAGAAGGTGGGGGAGGAGGTACAATGCCTCCTCCAGTAGTATTCATAAAGGGAGTACAGGGACTCTTGGATGAAGTAGCATTCTCTTCCATTACCACTCATAGAACTAATTGGCGCTTAGAAGATGTCACCTCGGGAGGGACAATCTGAATTAAAATTGGCGCTGACAAGTTGGTAATTAGAGGATTTTTTGGCCTAAAACCTTCTGTCTCAAGTTCAAATACGATAGATTCTTTTGGTTCCCAAAAGTCTCCCCTCGAAGAAATATTAGGCACAGTTTCATGCGGCCTGGTCGCTTCGAACGATCCTTCTCGATCAAGTCTTCACCTCAACAGTGGCAGAGGTGGCTCCAAAGAAACCGATGACAGGCCCTGAAGCCTTCACAACCGGAAGAGCTATTGATATTCCACTTTGTGAAATGATCAAATGACACATTAAGGATTGACTAGCGTAGAACACTAAGCACACACTAAAAAAGTTCCTAAATATAAATCAAGCAGTCGAGTAATTAGTGGGAAGGATGATTACGCCAATCGACACTAGAGAAACTAACCAGTGTAAGTACAACTCGAACATGGATAAACCCTCCGGGTATACTCTGCAGAGTGCAATCCCATGTCCACCCTAGGTACCATGGTATACCCCCGTAGTCACCTTTGTAAGTCCATAAAATATGGGAAGCTAGGTGTCTAGCTCACAGTCAGTCATCAGGCGGGTACAGTCGACAGTCAAGCAGATCATAATGAGTAGGATAACAAGTCTAAATCCATTCAAAGGTTCCTAAAGCAATTGGTTCGTAAGGAAACTAAGAATATCGAACAAATTCGAGGTCCACGAAGCTCCATAGGAAAATGTGGCGCAAGCCCCCCCTTTCTTGTCTCCTTCGGGGCTGCTCAACCTCCCGGTCTAGGATCGTTTGGACACCTGACTTGAATTGACTCTTCAGCTCCCTGTTGGAACCCAATAAACTTTATCACAGGTCCCTCTTTCTCCAAAGTGTGGGTCCTCTTAACCCCACAACTCTCTTCTTGGGCCTTTGAAGAAATTTGGCGACGACACTCGCTTTTTGTGTCAGGCCCTTTCTATCATGTGACCTTAGGCTGTGTCCTAGGGCTAAACCACAAAAATATCTTCGGGCTTCGGGCTTCGTCTTGTCCCACGACAACCAACTCTTACGATCCCGAACTCTGAATCGATGAACTCAAATGACATGAGGGTCAACAGTCTCCGTCCCTCCTCCATATCGACGGTTGCGATATATTTAGACTCTGGCCTTCGGGAGTCTCTTTCTATCCTCCTTGGATATCTCCCGGAGTGCTACTCCTATGAATCGACAGATTTATTCCATGTGTCCCTTCCATATCTAACGGTCTATATTCAAACCACTCTTTGCAACTTCGCGAAGAGTTCTGTTTTCCCTTGGCAAACCTCCTGAAGCTCCAACTCCCGTATCTCCTAATCTCCTGCCACCTATCTCCTCCTGATGATGGACAATTTCACGGTCTTCAAGACTTCAGCAAATCCTTGACCATATTGCAAACTTAGCACAATTTATTTCTGAGACTTAGACTGTTCTTGGCCTTTCCTTTGCATTCCTTGTAGAGTTTTGCGCTAGTTATTCTAAGATTTTGCTTGGCTTGAAAACTTCGAGGTTCTCAGTCCTCCTGTGTCCTTTTGCAGACTTTCTAGTTCTCTCCTAAAAACTTATCGCTCTTCCTCCTGATCTTGTAAGTTTAACTTACGGTATCCTTGGCACACTCCTTGTTACACATTATTTTGGTCACTCTAGTGTTATGTGTTCAGGCTCTCAGAAGGACCTTTTGCCTGAGAAAAGTGATCGTTGTCTTCTTCTACAAAACATATTTTTAAGATGAGTTCGCAGGCTGCATATATTGTAGGGTGTGAAAAACCTTGATTCTCGTAGGCTACTCTATACTTGGATTGTGAGGGGTTCGCAGTTTCTCTATAGGTATGGTGCGAACCTGCTTCAAAGCTTAAAAGGAATAAGAGGTTACGAAGGTTCTAGAAGAGGATATTCTAGAAAATGAGTTGGCATTCACATGGTTGGCATCCTACTGACTTCTCAGATTTATGGGATCATCCTCATCTCTTTAACCATCTCTCCTTCTCCTATATAATGAAAGGTTTCTCGAGGAAGAAGTTAAGAAAGATTGAATAGAGAATTGATGAAAGAATAGATTCAAAATTGTGTGAGGAATCCTATTTGAATTGATGCTTGAGGACTCCATTCATCCATCAAGCCATAGTGGATCTTCTTCATGCAAGCGC
>ML793215.1:319930-347935 GCA_009831015.1 Picea engelmannii | reverse complement strand
TATAGTAGAGAAATTGGTGACAACCTCAAAGTTGGTGAATGAATTGAATCTTGGAGGGCATGTCTCCAGCCTATGATGATCATTCTAGAGTTAATTCACTAGCTTTCAAGCTAGGGGCATACTTGAGCTCAGTCTTCGTTCGTTCTCGCACTCGAAAATAGATGAGAATGCAACCGAGTATACTTTTGTCATCTTTTTCGTACTCGTCATGGTAACACGAAAACAACGAAAATTAGGGAGTATCCTTTAATCTCTTTTCACACTCCATAAAAACGAAAAGATTTCCGAACAATCTTGTTCTTTTCACGCTCGTAAAAGTATTTGAAGAAAATGTTAAATGAGCGATAGTTTATCACTTTTTTGGTCTCGTCGGACTAATTTACGAAAAAGGAACTGGGAGATTTCTCTTTAAGTATTTTTTAGACTCTTAAAACATGAAAAACCCCTGAGTTTTCTATCTTTGGACTCATTAAAAAAACATCGAAAGGCCCTTATGGGACCGAACCAATCCCTCCTAGGGTTCGCTAAACATACTCTGAGGGACTCGTCCGAAGGATGAGCTTACATCAACAAGCATATGTTATCCTCCTCAAGCTTGTGTAAAAATAAAGATGTACTTGCCAGAAATGGTGGGGGAAATTTTGGAAAAGGGATGTGCCTTGGTATTTGTATTAGTGGCAGTAAGCATTGCTCTTGAACATGACACCCCCTGTTCGTCATTTGAATCCGGGTTGGGAAATCCATTTGTCTCTCGTCTGACTTGCTACAAGGTCATATCTTGGGTCATCTTTGAGTCAATGCTGCCAAGACCATTGTCATGTCGTCCATATGTTCAAGAGAATTCCAAACAAGCCATCCATTGAGTCGTCCCTTTGCAGTTGTCAATTCTTACCATGTCGGCCTTCCCTGTGTCAGTTTCAAATCATATTCATACTTTGACTTACCCTAAAAATTGTTACTTATTTCATGTCATTGATGGGGGATACATCAAGGCCCTCCTGTGACGAGTCTTTTTCCGTCGAATCCAACTCATTATCTGGGAATAAGACTTAGTAATCATTTAGTACCTTAGAACCTGCATGCCTTAATGGCAGGTCTCTTCACTTTCAACAGTGGATTCACATCATTGGTCCTTGATCGAGAGATTTCGCCGAGTGTTCGACTTCAACTCATTTATTCACATTCGTTCGGATTGTACTTAGGTACCTTGGGAGTCATTGACATCAATGGTGATTTCCCTCGCACTTGTTAACGGTTTTCATCAATGACAGGTAATCAAGTGGTTTCTACCATGTTCGACTTCGACACCTGTAATCACATGGTTAGATTCGTACTTTCAGACAACGATATTGAAGACCCTGGGTCTCATATTTTTTGGTCTAGTTTGCGATGGAGTATTTATGATTTGTATTGACACATAGATACACTTTGTATGTCGCATAACTATGTCCTAATCTGAGTCTTCTAATACATAGATCCACAGTGTATTCCTGGTGGCTATGTAGCATTTTGATGACATGGATCCATGGTGTATGATTGGTGGCCATGGCCTACATTTGTGATTTCATTCATTTGTAGTCTAAGCATGGGAATGCCTACCTTAGAATTGGTATTATATTCTGCAGATGCTTGATTGTTTGTAGGTTTCCGATTAGGTACGATCCTTGCTTCTGACACACACACACACATTTTACAAAGTATTTCGGTGGTCACGAGTTCCAGCCTCATACTTTGGGGGGAATTCTGTTACACATTATTTTGGTCACTCTGATGTTATGTGCTCAGGCTCTTATAAGGACCTTTTTCCTGAGAAAAGTGATTGTTGTCTTCTTCTACAAAACATATTTTTAAGATGAGTTCGCAGGCTACATATATTGTAGGGTGCGAAAAACCCTAATTCTCATAGGCTACTCTATACTTGGATTGTGAGGGGTTCACAGTTGCTCTATAGGTAGGGTGTGAACCTGCTTCAAAGCTTAAAAGGAAGAAGAGGTTACGAAGGTTCTAGAAGAGAATCTTCTAG
Organism: Picea engelmannii; assembly: GCA_009831015.1. NCBI lineage: Eukaryota > Viridiplantae > Streptophyta > Pinopsida > Pinales > Pinaceae > Picea > Picea engelmannii. The sequence continues at coordinate 345,912 of ML793215.1, read as the reverse complement.
AAAATGAGTTGGCATTTGCATGGTTGGAATCCTACTGACTTCTCAGATTTAGTGGGATCATCCTCATCTCTTTAACCATCTCTCCTTCTCCTATATAATGAAAGGTTTCTCAAGTAAGAGGTTAAGCAAGATTGAATAGAGAATTGATGAAAGAATAGATTCAGAATTGTGTGAGGAATCCTATTTGAATTGATGCTTGAGGCCTCCATTCATCCATCAAGCCATAGTGGATCTTCTTCATGCAAGCATAGAGAAAGTGTGTGTTTTGGAACGAAGGACCACCGAAAGGAAGCTTGCGACATCAAGGCAATCCGGTTGTATCTTATACTTTCATTTAATATAATACAGCGGCATGTACCTTTCCCATAAAATCACTCTTATTTTATTACATGACTCCTTAATCACATGTTTAGGTCTTCATTGAATGTATTATTGTTTCTTTCACCTTGGTCGATTTGTTTCATTGTAGATCTGATATCACAAGGCTACTAAAGTGAAGCAGGGACAACAAATACATAAGGAAGCGATATCTAAAGGTATGTCACTTATTCCTCCTTCAATAAAAAATTCAATGATTGTAACTTAGGGGAAGTGTCATGTCCTGTCTTATTTTGTTCTAGATATAGGTGGATCTAGGGAGATCTCTTAGTGTCCGCATATACCGATTTATCCTATAACACTCCTTACACTCTCTTCGGCCTTCTGATGGCTTCTCCCTGAGCCCTTCAAGAAGTATTAAGGAATCTCCTTTCCTTGGTCGATGCACTCTTGCAAAGCCTTCCTTCCTCATATTGTTCAGCAACCTTGGGGTTCTCTCAATGTTTCCAACACTCCAAAATGTTGCTCCTATGCGCACTTGCACTAGCTCAATTCCCTCCTGGCAGAGTCTTAAAGAGTGTTCAAAAACTCTGCGTTGTGCTTCCTCCCACATAATATTTGTTTCCAAGGTATTCAACAACCTTGAATTATCCTAGTGTGCCCTCCTAGAAGATTCTCTTTTGACTTGAATGAGTTCAGACACGCACTCCTTGCGTCGGATCATAGAGTTTCAACTATCTGTCGCGCACTCCTTGCACTTATCCTAGAGAAATAGATCTAATTCAACACACTCACAGATAAAAGATTATAATTGTATCCCTGCAGACGATTTCTAACATACATCTACAGTATAAACGCATATGAATGACATTCACAACTAACCATCCATCACATGGAAATTGAGAGACAAGAAAATCTGTTACTTTCTATTAATGGTGGAATGTCCATTACAAAATGTGAGTCTGAACTGCAACTGAGTCTCGACTCTTAACAACTTCTTGGATTACATTGATTTTCATCAAACTCCAGCAACCTCTTCCGGGAATACAATAAAAGGATTTATACAAGAGGGGCTCGATGAGCATCCCTCCAAGCTAAGCTAGTGGTGTCTAATCACCATTAAAAACACCTAATTAATGAGGCAGATTAAAATGATGGAAATCTGATCCAAATTGGATACAGATCCCTCCTACCATCAACCACTTAATGGCGACCTTATCTACAACTTGTGAGAAGGCACAACTTGGCTCTACAAGCCTGTCAACATTAATTTCCTTAATCACAATTTAGATTTACGAAGGCAAAATGAGAGGGCGGCGCCTCTCCCTTCCTTGAATGTGCATCACTCGTGCTAATCAGTTGGTGCGTGCTGAGGTGGATCGATGCTCTTGCATCAAAATGCGATTGGTATTTTTCTCGAGAAATACCCTCAATATACAATTCTCACTATGTTTAGTCTAGCTTCGGAGGGGTTATCTCCTCTTCCTTTCCTCACCGGACTTCATGTTTATCCCATGTGTTAGAGGGGGGTCCTGGATAACTCTTACGATGATGGACTTAAGACACTCCCTATCTGAGACTCCAATGTTTGTTTTAAAGTGGCCTTGAAGAGTTTCCTCTTCACACTTAATTCAAGGCCCTAAAACCCTAAACTAGTCGGTGAACCCTACAAACAAAAAGTCTAACAATTTTTAAGTTAAGCGTTAATTTTAAGGCTTGATTTACAGAAAGGGTGCGGTCATGCAACTGATGGTGTTATGAAGAGACGAATAAGGAAGAGAAATTTAAAGCATTTGAAATCAAGATAAAATCCGAAATTAAAGCAAAGTTGTAAAACTCTTTGTAAAACTCAACTTTTCTAAATAATGTTTCAAGATCTTTAGTTAACAAGTTTCCTAAAAAATGATTTCGTTTGATTAAGAAAAACTACTTGTATTTCGGGAAATCAAAGAACTTTGAAACAAATACTCTTTTTCTTTTGAAAACAAGAACTTTGAATACTTTACCAAACTAAATGCAAGAAAATAAATTCTTTTCTAAATTTTTCGAACTGCTTAAACAAGAAAAATTGAAGTAAAACATTTTTCATTTTACAAAGAAAGAAAAAGGAACAAAGAGAAAAATGAAACCAACATTGATAAATACCCTAAGTCAACTGCGTAAACGTAGGGATTCAAACAAGAAACCAAAAGGAGGATCTAAAACTTGACAGTTCTCTCTAAACCTTTTAGGGAAAACAAAAGAAAACTAAGGAACAAGTTAACTGAAACTTTAACCCAAGCTATTTCCAAAGACAAAGACTCTGGCAAGTTCAAGAAAGTCCTGAGAAGTCCAAACTTCTATCAGGAAAGAGACAAACTCTCTCTTTGTTAAAAAAACACTTTCAAGACACAAAGATGCGGGTTGTTGCATCAACAACCTACGTATGTGCATGGGTTGTCTACTGTGCAATGCACGCATGCACGTGGGATGACCCAAAACAGGCCGCGTACACCTCTGAGAATTTTCAAAAATAAAAAGACTAGGCAGACTGACAAGGCAGGGAAAAACTAGTATGCACCTTGGAGGTGACCAGAGACCCTTAAAAGACTCAGTAAACCTGACTGAAACTCAAAAGGAAATCAAGAATCCAATCAACAACCCAAAAAACCTCCCTAAAAACCCTAGAGAGACTCCCTAGTGGAGTCATCAATTCTGCTAGCGGGAAAACCCCCCTATAACTATACCAGGGTTTAAAGTATAGACAGAGAAAATGACTCACTAAAAGTCAATCTAATTTCTACACTACCCCAAACATACCAAAATAAATGAACAAAAAACAATGAAAGAGTAGATCAAAAACCATACCTTTTATCCAACATTTGGTGTTGATCTCCTCAAGTTTTGTAGCTCCCAAGGTTGCAAGTCTCCTCCCAAAGATGACTCGCATCCACAACTAGGAAAAAAAGGATACAAGCATGTTATTTCTATTCATAAATTAAGGTTAGATATAAATTGTTATGTATAAATCAAAGATATCACATAGAAACTATCATTTGGGATAGGGAAAAGAGATTATTTTATTCATTAATCAAAGATTGAAGCTTACAACCTTTGCAAGTCGATGCTCCTTGAACTTGGTCTGGGCTCCTCTTGAAAATTCTCCAAGTGCACCTTTTGAATACATTCTCTCACAATATTTTTATCACCTCAAGGGAAGGGAATGGATTGTATGGGAGAAAAGGGAAATGTTGAGGCAATAACTCACAATAGGCTGCAAATGTTTGGGCAGGGAAGGAAAGGGAATTTGGGAAGAGTTTCACTTTTCTAATGATTGAGTGTTGAATGACACCCCAAGACCTCCTTTTCTATGACAAAATGATATTTATTTCATTGGGGGATGGTCTATAGAAGGTGAATTGGTTGGGAAACCTCCAATAGCCCATAAATTCCACCGAATTTTTTACAACTTTTTAATTTTTGCAACTTTTGGAGGTATACGCGGGTTGTTTAGTGTGCAGAAGAATAAGTACGTGAGATGTCTATCATGCATCATGCATATGTACGTAGGCAATTGTGCAGAAGGGCGTGCATATTCTCTGAAAATTGGTTTTTTAAATAGAGTTTCTCAGTAGTGATTTGGAAAATTATGCTAGTAGAAAGGCCAATGCCATGTATGCATGAGTAGGGCATTTTAGGGCTATAACACCCACAAACACCTAGTGGAAATGAGAAGGTTGGCTCGTGATGAGACCCCCTTTCTCTCAACCATGCAACTGAGAGACATTACCATGGTTTGGTTACCAGATGATGGCAATGTCATACCACTAGATATTCATGGACGTGATGAGACCTCTTATCCTTCAACTAACCTTTTAAGAATTATTTATTATATTGTGGGTCCCCTTTATTCAAAGATAAGTGTTTCATTGTTTTCTTGGGTGCTCCCTCAGCGAAGCATATGGAAGGTTTATACAAAGCTTTTATCTTTTACCCAACATCAACCCCTCTGGGCCTTCAACCCCTTCTTCCCATAGAATGAGGGAGAATCCCTTCTTGCATAAATACACCCTAAATCCAAAGAGATAAGGAAGTGGAGGGGAATAATGATGGAAAGTGGTAAGTGTGGTCGGGAAAGGTAAAATGGCTCTTTAAGGGAGTTCCAAATAGAAAAACCATCCCCAAGGAAGACCACTTACTAGGGCATAATGTCAATCACCAAGGTGAAGCAGGGAAAAAGGCATAATGTCCAAGCATATATCATGAAATATAGAGCAATCTAAGATACAACATACTCAACTTGCTTAAATATTGAAATGGTGCTCACCATAATACTGACTTGTACCTCTTGGAGCAAGGCCCACTGCCTTCAGGAAGCCAACCGATGTGGTGGATGCCATATGGAAATATGTGACCATCTATGGTGGTGAGAGGGGTTTCCATCTATGAAAAAGGGTATTTTTGGTCATATAATATCTTGAAACTCCATATCTTCAACCTGAGGGCCTCGAGACATAATCTCCTTAGATATCCACAAAATGGCGATAACATCTAGCTCCTACTTGGGGACATGTGCTCATCGTAGAGTGCATGAGAACAACAACATCTCCTGGTAGATTTGTGCTAGCAACATCTCCTGGTAGATTTGTGCCTGCAAGGAAACACCAAACTGTCAAGTTCAACATGGCCTACTCATCCTTGTTCTCATATAATCATTATCAAAACCAATTAAGCTAGAAAAATAAATTTTGACATTTTTTCAAAAATTTCTAAACTAAGCATGAAATCAATATGCAAGTAGAGAAAAATGAAAATGAAATGCATCTAAACTAGTATGAGAAATCAATATGCAAATGCAGGGAATCAAAATGACTTACCTACTTACCTTGGGCATGGGCCCTGAAGAAGTCATGTGATTTGGATGTAAGGTTGGAGAATAGACCCATATATCGGTAGTGGCATCTTTCTCTCGTCTAATGCCATCAGACAATACCTTTATTTGTCATACTTCTTCATGATGATGTAAGGGCCAAGCCAAGAATTTTTGTCTTCTTGGTCCTATCTAGGCTTTCCATTTCTTTTGTCCCACATGAGAACAAGACTTCATTGAAATTGATGCAAGGTGTATTATCATCGCATGGAAGCTTTGCGTGGACTATGACGATTTCTTCATGTTTCTCATCTTCTTCTTGAATAATATGAATAGACCCTAGCTCCTTCCCATGGTACTTTGTAGTCTTCTTTTTATCTGTCCATGGGAGAAACATTTCTATGGAATCTTCTTGCATGAAGGGTAACTCGGATGGATCATACTCAATAACTTGTGGAGGCATATCATAGTAGTGTTCACTGACATATTTAGGGCCCCTAAGATCCATCACGTGTCTATCTTTCCTTTCCCTATTATGTAAGATCTAATACGTCCCATCTCCCATGGGAGTATATGCATGTGTAAGGTTCATGCTAAGGAAACCTACAAGGGATGAGGACCACGTCCTCGATAAGAGCATCCCCCAGGAATCTAGATTATCGATCACCAATATGTCCATGAGGACGATGATATGTGGAAAATCTATTAAAAATACCTCAACGTATTCACACACCCCCAAGACCTCAACTCTTCTTGAATCAATACCACAAACATTGCCATAAGGTTGGGTTGTCTTCAAACCAAGTTGTTTCATCACCTTTAATGACATGACATTTTCTAAGGCCCTTGAATCAAGCATGTAGTTGTTCAATCGGAGGCCATTCATGCATAATGAAAGATATAAGGGAGGGTCTTGTCTCTTGGCCAATCGAGATACATATTATTCAAAATGATGGGAGGATTCTCCTTCTCGGTTGGCACCTATAATATCCTCAAAATTTCTCTTTTTACAGAAGGGATCTTACACATCTCTTTCACTGGGACAGTCATATTCATTTTTCCAAACTTATGTGCAACATCTATATTCAAATGAATGTCATCTGTAGGAGTTGGCCGAGGAAGAAACTCACATACCAGCAGTGGAGGTGGTGGAGACACTTTTTCTGTTGATGGAAGAAGAGTATAAGGTTGTGACGGAGGGGGCTGAATCATTTTTTCTTCTGTAGGTTAGAATTTCCCTCCTCCTTAATTCCTTCTTCTGATCATCTGTAAATTTATTTAAATCCCGAAGTCTCTGCTCTATTTCTCCTATTCTTATGGCTTCATTGATTTGTTCTTGGGTAACATGTTCATCATTGAAATTGCAAATCATGAAGTTTACATCGTTAGGATAATCTTTGTCTCATTGGGGGAACTCATCTTCCCTGTGGGGTTCTTAGCATGGGAGACACCAAACTTCTATACCAACTGTCCCAACAGGTTTCAAAGTATCTAGGTCCTTTGCCTCTTATTGAGGTCTTGGTTTCCAATCAGTGGCATCTCTCTATTGTCTGGCAAACTGAGGTATGGGAGAAAATTGATTTATTTCCACTCTAGTCATACGGTTCATAAGTTAATTCTGCACCTGAACAATATGAGTATTCATTTGGTCTATCTTCTGAGTCAAGAGAGTAATCGGATCATGAACACTGTTGTTGGAAACCTTCGTCCTTGATCCTGTCTTTTTAAGAGGATATTGAAAATGTTCTATTTTTTAATCAAGGAGATTCTCTTCAATGTCGATATTGAACTCTTTATCCTCTGCCAATGATGTGGGATTTTTATCTTTAAGAATGTATTGTAATTCCCCTTCAAAATCATTCATGTAAAGGACACGAATTGATGATGTTGTAGGACGATAATCTGTTGGAATTTGATTGTAAAACCTGCCAAATATGGAAATGAATTCCTTTACTATTTTGTTCTTTTTATTCTTTATTTTATTGAACTGAGTCCCAAGTGTCCCACCATCTTCTTTTCAAGACCATCTTCTCTTGAATAAGTTGGAAAAAGAATCACAAGACGTGATATGATTATCAGGAAATCCTTTGAACCAATCAAGGGTTTCTTCAGTCAATGGCGAAGAAAATAACCTCATGGACACATCCTCATGATCAATACCTTCATTGTCCATGTTCCAACCCATGACATAAATTTGGTCTTCAACAGTTATCACATTGCTTCCTGATTACTTTCGCAACCACTTGTTGAATTTTGTTGGAATTTTGTTAGGGTAACCTTGGATATCGGGCATGTTAAGGCATTTGTATAGGTCCCTTTCCCAAGGGCGAGCCATTGGAACAAGAGGAAGGATATTTTTGAAAATGGTTTTAGCAACATGAGACTTGAGAGAAGGCCTTCTTTGGTAAACCTTAGAAGGATTAAACCTCCCAGGGGGAAAAGGTTTGGGGAAAGAAGGATTCTGGGAAGGTGGAGTCACCATATGAGTTTCAATATGAGCTCATCAAGTAAAAGGGAAAGGGAATGTCCCTTAGGTGGAGTCTATAGGAAAGCTAAGGAAAAGGATTTGAGATAGCTTACCAAAGTGTCATTAGGGTACGAAGAAGATTCAAAATCTTCGCCGACAATAATGCCAAAATGTTATAGTGCAAGTTGTAGGTTGGGAAAATCCAGACCCAACTACAAGGACATTTCTACAACTTGGGAATCCTACACCCAATGTCACCTCGATGTAGGTCCCACACTTCAAGGGTTACTAGATCACTCTAGGGAGGTGATCCGGGTGAGCCTAGGGGGAATGAGATGGATATGGATAGAGATGGAAGTGAATCCCATAGAGTTCAAGTCTAAGTGGAGTGAAATGTGTGGAATTAATTCTTTGGAAGGTCCAAGGGTTGTCAGGTATGTTGAATAACCTGTAAATGGTGAAATACCTGCTCGAGACACAAGAAAAACCACTTTGCAATGTTGTATGTTAGTTGGATCAGAAAATTAATCTTGTTGTCCCTAATTTGCAGCAATAGATAACAGTATATATCAGCAATATAATGGTACTATAAGGTTCTCAATAAATTCTAGAGATCAAGTAGAAAATACAAGAGAAAGACTAGTTAATGATTAACTAAACTCAAGATGAATAACCAATATTCTAGCATAAAAAGATAAGGTTGTTGTAAACACTTGTCTGCAGAAAATTATATCAGCCTTATGGCTGTAAAATTCAATGTATTACATCAAGAAAATCATGCACTGAAACCCCCTCAAACGTTTCCAAAAAGTGTGTTATACCAAGAAAAATAAGTTTGCAAACTTTGAGCAAAATCCAATGGTTGATAAGGGAGTTATTCAGGCAAATGAGTTAGGGTTTCTGCATCCCTAATGGATGAAGATATAATTTTATAACAACATAAATAATTATCCCCTTGATGGGGATGCATTAGTGGTTGTGAGGTGCCCAAGGCACAAGGAATACAATCCACTTTGCAAGAAGTAAAAATGACCAAAAGTCATGTTTCCCAATGCAATGTTTTATTTCTCCAATGCAATAATAAATGACTAGTGCTCTTAATTATTGGGTTAATGGAGTCATGAAAATAGATAGCTATAGAAGCTACCTCCTTGGGGGTGTAATACCTTTTACTTTGGAAGGAAAAAATCTCTAGCTAGGGTTTAAGCTAAGAGGGTGTATGCCCTTATACTTCTCTTAGCAAACCCTTGTTTAACCAATAACATGAAGCATAAAATGATGAATACTATGGTGGAGTTGTATTCCCGTATACTTCCCACCTATATCCTAGCAAAATGACCTTGACTTGAAACAAATGATAGCATGAGAGTAAAATCCATATTAATTCAAGGGAAAATGCCAAGATAATCCACCACAATAGCAAGAGATAAACCTTCCAAGGCTAGCGCAACACTCCCATCAACCATACCATCATAAGATAACCATAAAAAGAGCCAAAAGAGACAATTTTTCCAAAGATAGCGAAAATTTCAGACCAATACGTCTCACAATGAGGGAGAGTTATTTTAAAGTGAGATCTTATGATCTCTTATTTATACAAAATGTCACCAAGGTGACTTGTCCACATATTAAGGGGTAAACCACAAGACTGGGGTCAACAACCTTAATCTTTCCACCTTTAAAAAAGTAATATTAAACAATTCATTTAAAGTTTCACTTTTGCACAAATAAACCCTAATTTTACATGGACATCTCCCCTTTAGGAGACATTTTGTCACTTAGAAGAAGTCATTGATGTTGGAGAAGCATGGGTAGGCCTCCAAAGGCCACATGTCAAGCATCTAGAAAATTCTCCTCATGGTGAAGACCCTCTTCTCCTCAAAACGTTCATGTGTAAATGAGTGGCACCTCACCACCATGCCGTAACCCCCCTACATGACATCATTCCTCTAGGAGTGATGTTTTGCCTCTCCTAGGTAGAACGTTTGGTATGTGGGGGCTAGTCTATGTCGTCCAGGTCAATCTCAAGGCCTTCCAAGTCTGATCTTTCTCATCTAGCATGTGGGCCCTTGGCATCCAACTGTGGGCTTGTAGCCCCATGGAATCCCAAGCTAGGGTTGTTCTCCAAAAATTGTCCACCAACTAGGTCCTGCAAAGACAAATGAGCATGCCCTCCAAGGATATCAAGTCATAACATCATGATAATTGAATCCAATCAATAAATGAGCCACCTAATCATGTGCATCAAATATCACTATATCAAACAATTAAATGCTCAAAAACACTATGTGAATTATCAAGCTTGAATATGTGAGGGTTGACGAGGTGTCCTATTGGGTAGATCTTTCCCTAGGTCAAGGAGAGTTTCCAAGAGATCCCTCTCTAATCCATGTAAAGTGGATGAAGTGGTTGGGGTCAAGACTCAATGGGCATAGGGCTCATGATATGCAAGGGGTCGTAGTGTCTCATTCATGGATGCCTTTGTAGAGGGTGCATGGTACCTTCATCCGCAATGAACTTTTTCCAAGCCCATCAACTGCCTTTTATTTTTCTTTCTTTGTATTTTCTTTCAATGTAGCATAAGGAGAGGTTGAAGGTCACTGCCCTAGCATGGTGACCAGATGATGGCAATGTCACCCACAAACACCTAGTGGAAATGAGAAGGTTGGCTCGTCATGAGACCCCCTTTATCTCATCCATGCAGTTGAGAGCCATTACCCTGGTTTGGTGACCAGATAATGGCAATGTAATACCACTAGATATTCATAGACACGATAGGTTGACTCATGATGAGACCTCATATCCTTCAACTAACCTTTTAATAATTCTTTATTATATTTTGGGTCCCCTTTATTCAAAGATAAGTGTTTCACTTCTTTCTTGGGTGATCCCTGGGTGAAGCATCTAGAAGTTTAATACAAGACTTTTATCTTTTACCCAACATCAACCCCTCTAGGCCTTCATCCCCTTCTTCCCATAGAATGAGGGCCAACCCATTCTTGGTTCAATACACCTTAAAATACCAAGAGATAAGGAAATGGAGGGGAATAATGATGGAATGTGGTAAGTATGGTCGAGAACGGTACGATGGATATTTTAGGGAGTTCCTAGTATCAAACCCATCCCCAAGGAAGACCACTTACTAGGGAAGAATATCAACCACCAAGGTGAAGCAAGGAAAAAGGAATAATGTCCAAGCATATATCATGAAATCTAGATCAATCTAATATACAACATACTCAACTCACTTAAATATTGAAATGATTCTCACCATAATACTAACTTGTTCTTCATGGAGAAAGGCCCACTATCTTTCAGAAGCCAATTGATCTGGTGGATTCCATCTTGAAATTTGTGACCATTTGTGGTGGTGAGGGGTTTCCATCTATGCAAAAGGGTAATTTTGGTCATGTAGTCTTTCGACACTCCATATCTACAACCTGAGGGCCTCAATATATAATATCCTTATCTATACACAAAATGGTGATAACAATCCTCTCAAGAGATACAATCATACAAAATTGGGAGAGCATAAAAATAACCTACCATGCATGACATATATGTGGTTCCCCTCCAAATGTTGAAGAAACAACATTAGATGAAGCTGAAGAAAATGATACACATATGCATCCTGACATCGATATAAATGAGTGGGAATTATTATCAAGATTGATCCTTGTTTCCAATATATACTTTAATGAGCTTCACATTCTTGGAAAGCGTGACTTTGAAACCAATTATTGTTGGAACAACCCAAGAATTCTAGAAGCAGTGCTTACTTTTGCAACACAATTCATTGAAACCAACCGGCCTTGTATGGATGTGCTACAAAGGAACCAACATGTTAATCTAGAGGCTAATACATTGTCACACAAACAACATCAGGAATTCAAGATAATATTACATGGGAAAACAAATAGCGCCCCTAATGATGAACATCCAAGGAACCGTGGGGACTAGAAAATCTTACCTGATCAATTGAATTAAATATTTGTTGAATGCACACTCTCCCTATGGACATAGTCCAATACTACTTGCTCCCACTAGAGTTGCAACTTTCAACATACAAACAACCACTATACATTCAACACTTAAGATTCCAATAAAAAATTTACATCCTTTGCAAGCACAAACATTGGTAGTGTTTTAGGAAGTGATGAAACATATTCATTATGTTCTCATTGGTGAGATGAGATTCATAGGGACTAAACTATTTTTGCATATTGAAAGCCTTCTATGTGAATCCTTTTCATAAACCAACAATTGTCCATTCGGTCATTGCTCTATAATTCTTGTTGGTGATCTAGGACAGCTCTCGCCTGTTATGGACACACCTTTGTATACAAGTGCAACACCAGGAAGGTCTTTGTGGAACTCCTTCACCATTGTTGTAACCTTGAAAACAAGCTTCCGCCAATAGGGCTAGGATGAAGAGAAAATCCATTTTCATCAGCTATTGACAAGCATCAGAAATGCAAATCCTCTACAAGAATATTGGGAGATCCTTTAGTCCCAAAAAAATACATCATTGTCTACAAAAAAATGCAAAGCCTTCGATGTGTCCATACACCTATTTGCAGCAAATAATTTAGTCTAAACAAATGGTACAATCATTGAACAGGCCAATCGCACATTGCATCGCAGAACGTCTTGGCTCTTCTATCTCTAAGGAAGATGATCACCACCAATTAAAACAAAAAATCTTGTTGTGCATTGGCCAGCGTGTTATGTTGACCTGAAATTTATCAATCCAAGCAAGACTAGTTAATGGAGCACTAGGATTGGTCACTCAAATTTCCTACATAGAAGGAGTTATCCCTCCAAACTTGCCAACATATGTTTTTTTGGAGTTTGATACATATATCAGTCCACCATGAGACGATATCAAAGCACAAAAATTACCAATCCCACACACAAAATGTGGCAACAAGAAACAAATCCCACTCAAATTGGCATGGGCCTTGACTATACATAAATCCCAAGGCATAACACTATCCAAGGAAACCATAGGCATTGGAAAGGTTGAACGACAATGCTTAACCTTCACAAAAATATCACACATCAAATCATTAGTAGGTTTGTGTATCTCACCCTTCTTCTCTTTTGACTGTTATGCAAACATGCAAGATAGTGCATGTGTTGCACTGAGAAAAAAAGAAGAAGCACACTTAAATTCTTTGTTGTTATAACCCATTTATACTCTTCTCAAATCAATGAATCTAATCCATAACTATGTGAAATTTACTACATCTCTTTATCTTTCATATATCACGGATTCCTCTCGTTTCTTACAATGTCTTCTCAGATAGTGCACCTATTCCACTGAGAAAGAAAGAAGAATAATGCTTAGATGTTTTGTCGGTATAACTCATTTTTACTCTTTTAAGATCAATGAATGTACTCCATAACTATGTGATATGTACTACATCTCTTTGTCCTTCATATGTCATGGATTCTTCTTGTTTCTTAATACATTTACAACACATTTTCACATTTTTGGTTTATTGATTCAAAAAAATTCAAAGAGCGTGCATTTATTCCATTCCCATACCAAGATGAAAAAGCACAATTTGCCTACATATTACTACTTTTCACCTCCTTTCATTACTTTGGCATTCCCATTCATTCGTTAAGGGAGTATGCTAGTATTATAATACAAATATGAAGGTGGCAGATATATTATAGGAAATTTATAATATGAATTAAAGATGAAAAGGTCAACATATACTACCAATTAATACTATGAATTAATTATTATATAAAAACTATATAATATTAAATTAAAAAGGATATTACAACTTTATAACTACTAATTATAATATTACAAATTAATAACAATATGATATAATATTATTGTTATATAATATAATAATAACAATTATATATGTGTGTTATAACTTTATAACTATTAGTTAAATATCATATAATATTACAAATTAATAACTATATGATATATATTATTATTATATAATATAATAATAACAATACATTATTAATATATAATGGATTATTATTGATATATAATAGTAATGGAAATAAAATAAATAAATGATAATAGATATCATATAATAAATGACAAAAGTACAAATAATATAAAATATTTCATATTAAGTATTTCAAAGATATTGAACATCTCTCAACACGATCTCACCAAGATCTTAACTAAGCTTAGGTGTACACATGGTTAAATATTGTCAAATAGAAACATAACACATAATCATCCTTAACTTTTTTATGTCCCACTCAACCATTATGGTTGACTCAATTCTTTGAAATTCTATTGCTTATTGAATTTCCAACTCAACAAGAACAATTTTTCTTATAAAGCCCATTTTTGGAGCAAATTTCTTCTAATGACTAATTTTTCTTGTTATCGTGATTTTGTTTTTATATTTAATAAGCAAAGTTTCCTGCCAAGCCCATGGGTAGTGGGAAATTAGTTTGCATGGGGTTTAGTTCCCATATGGTTGTTGGTTCAATTCTTGTGAGTTCCTTTATGATACATCAACCCTCCTCAAATCCATCAATTCTCTAGAAAAAAATCAAAATTTTTATTACTCTTAAAACAATAGGGAATTGATCTAGTGAAGTGGATTTCACAAATGTATATGGATTAGAGTGATGACTACAAAAAATTAAGGGAACTAAGAAAGATCACAAATATAGTGTATGGATTGCAAAGGTTTGGAACTCTAGGACATTCCACCAATTTTAATGGCCCATTCTGTGAAAACATTTGGTTCTTCTTGTCAGAATTTGCATGTTGAAAATATTACAAGGTGGAGGGAATGGTGATGTTTTTGTTTACAATGGAGGATGAGTCTCATGGTTATTTTATTTCAATGTTTGTTATGGTCAAAGAGAGGATATAAAATTCCTTACATCCTCTTTGCCATCAATGTGTTGAAATATTGTAACTATAAAGAGTATTCTATGTATTATTGAGTTATTATTCATTAGATCAATCCCCTTTTGTTGATTGATCATGTCAGGTTTTGTACTTGACCAAATCCCCTTTTTTGGATTGGTCAAACCATAATTATATTATGCTAATTAAGAAGTCAGCCTCCAAGACTAATTAAAGTGGTTTTAACCACTAAGAGAGAATTTGGCTCTGCCCAGTGAAGAGACACCTTTCCAACACCCGCCAACTAGTATAAATAAAGGATGCTAATGCCTCAATTGTTCACTCACTCAATGTGCAAGTTTGGATATTTCTGAAGTTGGGAGGAGGAGGAGAGAGAGGCACATTGCTCAGTCTTGGATATTCTCTAGTGTTTTTGTTTATTGTCTTGTCATTGTATTGGATATCTATATTAAGGAAGTTTTGTTGGGTTTTCTCCCCTGTAAAGGTCCTATAATTATAGGAGGTCTGATGATTCAGATATGATTTGTGATCTCATGATGAAATCCCTGGCTTGTTGGTCTCTCGGTTGTTTCATTTTTCCCTCTCCATCCATTTCGCTCGATCCTCCATCACCCTGCACGATCCTTCGTCACTTGTTGCATCATTCATCCACCTATGCGCCTTATCCTTTTGTCCCTTGGCCACATCTCGCCCATCACTCATCTCTGTATGAATAAACAAACTTAGGATAATAAACCAATAATTAGATTAATTAATAGTGTTAACGTTAATCGAATTAGTGTAATTAGACTAATAAACTAGGTTAGTCTTGTTAATAATTAATTAGTTGGTTAATAATTAAGTTAGTCGTTTATTAATCAAACATAGAATTAAAAGTTAAATGAAAACAATAAAAACAAATAAAAAATACATATAAATTAAAAAGAATTAAAAAATGAAACATTAATTAAAAGATAATAAACAAAAACAAAATAAATAAAACAATATAAACATTTAAATAAAACAAACACATAATAAAACTAAACTAAAAATATAAAAAAACAAATATTAAACAAAACATATAACAACAACAAATAATAATAAAAAAAAAACATAAATATTAAACACAAATATTAAAATAAATGAAAACATATAATAAATGAAATAATACAAATAAAAACAAAACATGTAAAACAAAAAACATAATAAAAAAAATAAAAATAAAAACAAACAAATAAAAAAAAAAACATAAAGTGCACCTTATGCACTTATCCCAAGGTAAATAAATCAATGCTCATTAATTAAATCTGACCCCCCATGATTTTCGAGCTTTAACGAGGGGGGGTGGGGGGTCCGAGTAAGTTGTATTGGGAGGGACACTTGTGACCTCCTGGTGAGCTCAGACCCCCCCTCCCAATACCACTTACCACCTCAGGGGGGTCCGAGTAAGTGGTATTGGGAGGGACACTTTTCACCTCCTGGTGAACTCGGACCCCCCCCCCCCTTCCCAATACCACTTACCACCTCAGGGGGGGTCCGACTAAACCACTTTCCCCCAAAAACACAAAACCGCCTTCCCCCAAAAACTCAAAACCGCCCATTTTTTCCTGTTCAACACGTCGACTTCCAAAGAGGATTCTGGGAAAATGAAGACGAATTTTAAGAAACCGATAGATTTTTTTGTTCAACACAGACTGAAGAAAAAAAACCTCTTTCATATTTTTAAAAAGGTGCCACCAGTTGGGAGAATCGAAGCCATCCTTCAGGCTCATTTTTCAGATTTTTGGTTTTTTTGTTTCAGTCCTGATTTTGCGGGAGTTGTTTTGGCGAGATGGAGACAAACTTGGAGAAACCGAAGGAGGTTTTTGTCCAGCACATGATCATATAAAATAACCTCCTTCAGTGTTTACACAGGTGTCACCGTTGAGGATAAATAGAGGTCTGATTTGACCCATTTTTTAGCAATTCCACCCATCTTTCATGGCAGATAGTTCCATATTTTTGGGGATTTGTGGCTATTTTTGGTCGAACCGGTTGAATCCGAATTCCTAAGCTTGAGGGGTGACCTCTCCTATTTATTCATGTAATTTTAATGTAAAAGGGGTTGATTCTTGCACCCAGGAAAGCGATTCTCTGTAATATTTTTCAGATCTACCAGAAATAAAGGGACTTTTCATAGGATTCTTGCGTGTTGACATTGGTGAAGTTTTCTTTCTTCATTGAATGTGATTCTACTCAGTTATCATTATGTTACTCCCTTTCTGATTTTTAAAAGGAGATTTAGCGCAGAATTTATCTTTGATACTCTATGTCGAGATTTTAAAAATCTAAATGTTTTCCTCTGATATTACAATAAGGAAATTCTTCAATGATTTTTATTGTAATTGATTTTCTCGCCTTTTTCTGCTTTACATCACTTTACTTTTAAAGGATCCAGCGTTTTCATTACCTTTCCCTATGAAGATACCTTATAGATCCGCATCCAATCTCATACTTAATACAAACTCCATTGCCCATTGTCCCTCTTCTTTGCGCCTACCCAACTCAAAAACAAATCCTACTCTGCATAGCTAGCCTAAGATCCATACACAAACAAAGTTATATAAGACAAAGAGATCCCTCTCTGAGTCTTGGAGGGCTAGATCCAAGACTCGAAGTGGTTTTGATGTTGCCTATGTGACTGCCTCCATAGCCTTGGGCAGATTACAGAGTACTAACATCCCCCATGAGGGTTTCCCAAGATAAACGTTGTGTATCTTGTGATTGTGTTTTTCTTAGTGTTCCTACCTATGCTATGGTTATCTAGTAAATTGAAAAGAAACCTAATAATAGCTCAAAACTTAACATGGTAACAGAGCTAAGCTGAAGAGAGCACCTTTCATTGGATAAGAAAAAACGTCGTTGTTGTCGTATAAGAAAATTAAGGCTTTTTGTTGGAGAGTAATTTTTTCCTAAAAACCATATAGAGAAGTGTGTCCTACCCTAGTGAATCTTTTGGCAGCTTGAGCGCACATTTTTAGTGGACAGAGCCTCCCGAAAGTCAAACCCTAGTTTTGACTAGTACCAAAAAACTAGAAGTACCATAAAACCAGAAAACTAGGAAAACTAGGAAACCAGAACCAGTACCAGAAGTACCAGTCCAAATTTCCACAAGTCAAGATTCAAGGGGAAAAACTTGAAATTTTTGAAATCTAACAGCTCCAAAAAACTTGCCTCAACCCAACGCATCTAGTCCCTAGATCAAAATTTCAAAATTTGAAGTTTGAAAAATTAGGGTTTCCTCATAAAACCCTAAGTTGTAATTGCAGTTGCAATATTAATTGAATTATCAGCTGCAATACCAGTTGCAATCACCCTTGAAATTTTTAAAGGGTTAGTAATTATTACCGCTACTACCAGATGGTGCCACTACCTGCAAATATTATCAAAGGTATGTGCTCACATATGTTTAAACTGTTAAGATTTAAATGGTATTTGCAGGAGAAGGGATCTCTTGCCATAGATCCAGAAGGATCTCAGATCCAACACATCCATAGTAATAATGCAACCCGGGTTTGATTATTTTGATATGCATCTATTTTTTATGACATTATTTTGATCTAGGTTCCATGTTGAAGCTATGACCATCATACTAGCCTTTGGTCAAAATTAAAGTCAAGGTATTAGATTAATTAAAGTTGAGATCATAGAGTTTATTCTCTAATCCAACTTTCTGTCAAGATAGCATATTGTCTTAGTACATAAGATAGGTTGAAGAAATAATTTTTCATCTTGAGTGAAGGAGACATGAAAGAAAAGAAACACACTCATTCTTGAGGACAAAACTTCAGGTTCCAGGTTTGATTGATTAAGTTGATAAGATTCAAACTTGCACATGTCAAGTTTGATACCTACCTCATAGTTGAGATAACGTACTTGGTAGCATGTGAACATGTTGGCCCTTGGATATGAAAGGAAGTGAATATTAAGGAAGAAAGGTGAAGTACGAACTGCACGGAAGATGCATAAATCTAGGAAGGGTTGAAGTGGGGAAAGAAGCAGAAAATAAGGAGAGAAGGAAGGAAAATTTGGCCATTGGAAGAGAAGATCGAGGAAGATAAAGAAGTAAGGAAGATGGATTGTGGACAACTCAACAAGCAGAAGAAGACATCAACGAGTGTTGTGGAGCACCTCGTCGAAAATAAGGAAAGACAGGCTAACGAAGCCCTTAAAGGACAGGTCAAGTTGACCCAGAGTTTTGGCACCTAGGGTTTTGGATCTAGGGTTTTGAAACCTAGACTTTTTCCATGTAATGTATAAATAAAGGTCTAGAATACCTGGGAGGGTTCATTCTAGGTTGGTTCATTGATACTAGGGTTTTTGTTGTTCATTGTTGAGTATTGTTGTAGAGAATAGTGTTGAGACTGTATTGTAGGATCTTCAGTTGGGTGTGAAGATTAACCCTGCAGCTAGGTGCACAGGGAGGGACGAGAGGAAGAGAGAGAGATCTGCAAGCTAAGTTTGCAGGAAGAATTGTATGTTTTCATATAATATATCAAGAAACACAGTTATGTGGGTGTATCCCTAGGGAGAGGGTGAACCACGTATATCTTGTTGTTCTCTGTGATTGATGTTATGTTATTTTCCATCTATTATACTATTATTGCATTGTTGTGTTACATCCAAGATATAACTTGTGAAGTAGGCTTAAGTGAGATAAATAATAACTAGATTGTTGTGTGTTGTTTTCCTGGATCCACTTTGCATTTCCTCTTGTTGTAGACACCTATGTCCTGCAACCCCCTATTTCTACTTCAGGTGAGACTGCATATGCTTCGCAGGTGTTGCTGAAAGGGACAATAGTTAGGGATTGTTTATGCATTGTAAGAGTTAAACCCTGGGTCTGCCCCTGTGCCAACAAATGGTTTTGTTGTTGGGACCAGAATCTTTTTGAGGGAATGTCAAGGTGGTTCCCATCGAAAATAGAAATTCAGAAGTGGATAGGAGAACAAGAGAAGGACTTCATTGAATCCCATAACAAGGATCCTAGCCTTAGTACCAAAGATTGGTTGGGAAGATACATCTTCACGGACTTACACGACACTTTCTTTGGAGGAATTCATAAAGAGTTATATGAGTGGTTAGCCAGACTAGCAGATACCCAATTTGAGATCAGATCTAGACCACCTGTGGTTGGACAACAACGTTGATAAAGAAGGTCAAGAGAGTTTATGGTGTTGTGTCTAGGGTCGTGGATCTCTGGTTTGGTAGTACTATTGGAGGGTACATTACTAAGTTTTCGATTGACAGAGTCGAATTGTATAGCTAAGCAGAGAGGTACTTCTTTAAGGGAACTAGAGTAAAGTTCCTACATTTTTTAAAGCTGAGGATTAAGATGTTATTGCATTAGAAGAATATCCTGAAGATATAGTCAAGCTAATGTTCAATAATTCAGACATCGACAGTGACACAAAGGTTGGACACACGCGTAGTGGGAGACCGTTCAGAGAGGTTCCCCTTGTGAATCTATTTAAGAAAAACTACGGAGACAGAGAATTTTACAGTCGAGAATAAGCATATCTAACAAACGGAGAGCATTCAGAATCCACAAGAATAGAGGAAGTACAGTCCAAAAAACAACGTCGAGGATAACCAGAAACTTCAGAAACTACGCCTACTGTCGAAGTAAGTAATATCACTCCTCTTGTTGTTTTAGAAGCATTAATTAACTAAAGTAATCAGAGTAGTCACAACAATCAGAGTAATGTTACAAGAAGTTTAGCCCATACTCAATTGATAAACCAAGGAATATCTATGGCAGATGAAATGAGGTTACCTATCTTTAGAGAAGATGGATTTGAAGATCATGATCAGCTCTATTTCTTATGTGAAGTTGTATGGAGTATCAAGCAAGTCATTGACGAAGCTGTTAAGAGAACCTAGTTTAGTACTACCTTGAGGTATTGCGCTCTGAACTGGTATATGAAGTTTGTTTCAGGACCTGGACAACCTAAACCGTTGAATTCTATCAAGACTGCATTGAGTGCAGAATTCAAGAAACCTAAGTCGAAGTCACAGTGCATTACAGAGCTGAAATAAATCAAATAGAAGGTAATTGAACCTGTTTGCGAGTTTGATAAGAGGTTTAAGACTCTGACAGGTCTGTTGAGTTTTCAGATTCCAAACGAAAAGAATGGTTCATTGCTACTCTCTTACCACATATCAGAGTCCCTCTGATGCAACAGAAGGTCGCCTTGCAGGCTGAAGCATTGGAGATCGCTATGAAACTAGAATCATCCCCTGTAGGAGAAGCGAACCTAGGTATGATTCAAATCCTGAATCAATTATCCAGTTTATATTTATAGGTTGAAGATATGAAGAAAGATAAAGGAAAAGAAAAAGGAGAAGATATATGGTGTATCTGATGTAAATCAGAGCGCCATGACAAGGAGCATTGTCCCCTCTTTCATGAATACTTGGCCTCTTGAGCACCTAGTCCTTTGAAGTAGACTACTGTACCCTGGTGTCAGGTATGTAGAACGAGACATCGCCCTCGTGAATGCTATTATATGAAAAAGTATGTCCAGACACCTACCAATATTTACTACACATTCTGCAAGTCTGTGGGGCATGATGAGAAGGATTGTAGGGCTTATGATCTCTTGCATGAAAGATCAAGGGACACATATAGAATTCAAGGAGAAGTATAGCAAGAAGGAAACGTTGCACAGTTCAACTCCCCACGAAGAGGAAACTTCAACCCTCGCGGTGGATTCATAGGTAGAGGACGAAGTGGAGGCATGGGTCGAGGTAGAGGACAGATCTTTTATTATAACTGCACACAACTAGGACACTTGGAAAGGGATTGTCAGAACCCTTGTACCACTTGAAACTATTGTAACTCATTTGATCATGTCATCGAAGATTGTCCAGTATTGTTGGCCAAAATCCAGGAGAGACGAGGAGGAAACCAACATGTACAATTAATATCAGCAGGAACCTTGTGGCGAGGACCCCAGAGTCGTTGTTATTACTAGACGAGGCGTTGTTACAGGAGAAGACAGAGTGACTCCAAGAAAGACTACAAAAGAAATAGGGATTAGAAAAGCTATAGAGAAGGCACATTTGTTTGATCCAAGGAGAAAGAGGAATACTTTTGAGGAAGCAAGGAAACAATTTATAGAAGGAAAAGATTCTTCATCTAAGGCACAACCAGAAGTAAGGGAATGTGGAATGCCACTGGCATTTGATCAGTCTGATAGGCAAGGAAAAGAGGTAAGAAAGCTTATGGAATTATTATGTACTTTCATTAATTTGATTAAGGATGAAAGAGTTGTACAAGAACTACAATACTTAATAAGACACTATGAGATAGGAAGGGTAGATCCTCTATTGAATAAAGTAGTACATCAAGTATCTAGAAAGAGAAGGACAAACAAGGAATTACACCTTAGTGCTCAGATTGGAGACTATGATGTGGACTATGTGGCCCTCGACTTGGGATCAGAAGTCAATGTTATGACAAAGCAGATTTGGGCACTGATGGGAAAACCTAGACTGATTTACTCTCCTATCAGGCTCAGGATGGCCAATCAGTAGGCGGTGAGCCCCTTTGGAAGACTAGAGCATGTTCCTGTAGACATTGATGGGATAAGGACATTTGTAGACTTCAAAGTAATTGAGATTGTTGATGATAGTCATCCTTATCCTACGTTGTTAGGAATTGATTGGGCTTTCAAAAATTCGACTATTGTTGACCTAAAAAAGAGAAGAATGACCTTTGAGGGTAATGGACTTAAAGTCATCGCACCTCTAGACTCAGATGAAGGTCGTAGATACACAAAACCTATCAGGGAAGAAGACCGCGCATATGAGCTAGAGAACATTTACAGGCTGACAGAAAGACAACATGATTACATTAATCCTACAGTAGATGGAAATCTCAGCTGGAAAAGTTAAATTGCATGCTCATCAGACTCAGAAGAGGAATTAGAAAATTGGCAGAACAGGATGTATGAAGTCTCCACACGATGATGTGCCAAATTGACCAGAGTAGTTTGTTGGATTGGAACTGAAGTACGTAATCTTCCAACATTTGATGGTTTGAATCACTTAGAGACACTTTTGGATGAATTTGAGAAAATTGTACCAGTACAACAGAGGATGTTGGCACTGGATGAGGCATTGAAAGCCACACCAGCTAGATGGTGGGGAGCACATAAGAGGAACATCGTGGAGTGGACACACCGTCACACCTTATTGACAGTGTGCTTTTCAGACCAAGTAGAAGGATGTGAAGTTCGTTACAGAGGCCAGAGTCGTCCTAAAGACCACATGAGAAGTTGTGAGGAGGCTTGGGGAAACATTCCTAAAGAAAAGTGGGTGTATAAGTTCATTAACACCTTGGATACTACACCTATCAACTAGTATCTGCATGCAGAACTACGCCTCATCACTACAAATTGGTATGGAATGACTCAGAACTTTATAGCTACCTTCTTATTTGAAATTCAGTACCCTACAGTAGATCAGGCTTTACAAACTATGAGAAAAAAGGTCTTTGAGGAGGCACCTAACCTCCCTTTTACCCGAGAAGGAGATGAATGGACTGCGCCTCCTCAACAGTTACAATATTGCTACAATATTAATGTCGATGAGGATGATGACCATAGAGATGTAAACATTGCAGAAACTAAAGGTCAGAGAGACATAGAAGGGCCTGGGATTGAATTACCCTTTGTTGGACAACCTATTACAATCAATAAAGTTAATATTGGAGCAGAGCAAGCACCTACACTGGAAAATGTGGGAGACTATTGGGATGATGCTACTATCAGCAAGATCACAAAACTATTTCATGAATATCAAGACTTGTTTCCAACCAAGTTCACAGACATGAAGGGAATTAAAGGGCCCATGGGAGAAATGAAGATCCCCTTGAGACCAGATGCAAGACCTATCAAGAAGAGACCTTATAGACTGAATCCCAAATATAGGAAGAAAGTTAGGATTGAATTGGACATAATGCTGGAAGAAAGAATCATAGAACCTATTGAAGAATCTAAATGGATTATCCCTATGGTGGTCCAAGATAAGAAGACAGGAGAAATCATAATTTGTGTAGATTTAAGGAAACTAAATGATGCATGCCTACATGACTCCTTCCCTACACCCTTTACTGATGAAGTTCTAGATAATGTAGGAGGACAGGAGGTCTACTCATTCACAGATGGATTTTTCAGGTTATTATTAGATCATAATTGCTAAGGAAGATCGACATAAGACCACATTTGCAACAGAATGGGGTTCTTTTCTGTACACAGTGATGCCTTTTGGCCTAAAGAATGCACCAACCATATTTTCCAGGGTGGTGGTCGAAGCATTTAAGGACTTTCTACATAAGTTCTTGGAAGCTTATTTTGATGATTGGATTGTCTTTAGCCTACTGAAAGACTATGTTGAATGTTTAAGATTGATGTTAGATAAGTGCAGGCAATGTCAGATTTCCCTGAATTTGAAAAAGTGTATTTTCTTTTCACCCTTTGGAGTGCTTCTAGGACATATCGTGTGTAAGCGGGGATTGTTGGTAGATCCTTCCAAGGTTGCCATCATTGTTGATATACCTCCCCCTACTTTGGTCATACAGTTGTGCACTACATTGGGGCACACTGGATACTACATGAAGTTCATCAAAGGTTATGCATAGATAACAACACCTATGGAGAAGATATTAAAGAAAGACAACAAGTTCCAATGGACAGAAGAATGCTAGCAGAGTTTCGACACACTAAAGAAGAAAATGGTCAATGCACCAATCTTGGTTTTTCTAGATTGGAGTAAGGATTTCAATATTCATGTCGATGCCTCATTCATTGCATTAGGAGAATTTTTAGCACAGCCAGGTTCAAGAGACATCGAACACCCTATATCCTTTGCTAGCAGGAATCTTTCTACAACTCAAAGGAACTACACTACGACTGAAAGAGAAGGCTTGGCTATGGTTTATGCACTGCATAAATTTAGACACTATTTGTTGGGAGGACATTTTAAGATGTTAACTAATCATTTTGCATTAAAATATTTAGTCAACAAGCCAGTGTTGGGGGGGCGAATATGCAAATGGATACTACTATTCCAGGAGTATGATTTTGAAATTATGGTCAAGACAGGAAGAATGAATAAAGGGAATGATCACTTATCCAGGTTGGAACATGGAGAGGAACCTACCAGCTTGGAGGACACACTACCAAATGCACAGTTGTTGGCCATCAATAAATTTGATGATCACTTCGCTGATATAGTTCAATTCATGTCCACAAGAATGGCACCTCGCGAGTACACAGTCATTCAGAAGAAACAGTTGGTAGTCTGTGTTGCATACTTTCAACTTACAGCTGGACAATTGCATAAGATGGGACCCGATGAGATCTTGAGGAGATGTGTTATGGAGGAATAAAGACCATTGATTCTAGAAGAATCGCATGAAGGCATCGCAGGAGGACATTATGCAGGGAAAGCAACAACGCAGAAGATTCTCAGAGCTGCCCTCTGGTGGCCTACTTTACATAAGGATGCTAAGGAATACTACAGAGCCTAATATTTATTTCAAGGAGTAGGAAAACCTTCTCGAAGAGATGAGATGCCTTTGGCACCACAATTAACATTACAAGTATTCGAAAAATGGGCCATTGATTTTGTGGGACCTATTAACCCACCAGGAAGGTGCACGGGAGTGAAATACATTATCATTGTGACAGAGTATTTGACCAAATGGGCAGAAGCTGTAATTTTTAAACCTATGAAGTAAAGCAATGCATATAGATTCTTAAGCAAAACATAAATTAATCAATGGCTCATACACAGAGTACACGGAGATTTTATATTAGAAACCCTCAACCATGAAAACCTTTCTTATATTCATTATCTCGAATTTCACCATTCACCATACAATATATACAATGTTTTTAGGTATTTCGTAGATACCAAAACCCTTATCCCTTAATTCGAGATTAATTTAGTAAACCACTAAAATTAGCAAAAACCACCCAAAAAAAAAATTTGGGGCACTGCCCCAGGCTACCACTCGATACCGAACGCTACACGTAACCAGGGGGGGAATACTTGCCCCCCCCTGGGACCCCTCTAGGAAAGCGTCGGACGCACACGACACAAACAACACTACTATAGGAATCATCAAACGTTGTTGTCAAATCTAACGCACCCACACACACACATGCAAAGAATATAACACATACCCAACATTCTCCCACTTGGTGTTTTCTTTGCATCCAGGGGTCCAGGGGATTATATAGTCAAAACTATAGGGAAACAATGCCCATTGTTACTCTACACCAGGAGACCTTTTCTGCGCTCACAGACTTTGTCAATGAATTTGCAACATTCTTCAAAGTGTCAACCTTTTCCATAAACACCTTTTTTTCCTCAACCATGTCTCTCACAAAGTGATATTAAACATCAATATGCTTTGTCTTCGAATGATAAGTTGGGTTCTTTGCCAAGAA
>ML793215.1:285312-310877 GCA_009831015.1 Picea engelmannii | reverse complement strand
AATGAAGTTAGCAGCACCGAGATCCTTCATGTCAAATTTGGAGGATAACTGTGATTTCACCTCCTTGATAAAATCCATGTTATTTCCTACCAACAACATGTCATCAACATACAACACTACATAAATGAAGTGATTACCAACCTTCTTGGAATATACACAGTGATCAGCCCTGTTTCTCACAAATCCCAATCCAAGGATGTATGTGTCAAAATTTTGGTACCACATCCTAGGTGATTGCTTCAGACCATATAGTGACTTCTTTAGCTTACAGACCAACTCTTTCTTTCCCTTCACTACAAATCCTTCTGGCTGCTTCATGTAGATTTCTTCTTCCAGATCCCCATGTAGGAATTTTATCTTCACATCCATCTGTTCCACTTCAAGATCAAAAGAAACAACAATAGATAAAAGAAATATAACAGAAGTTAACTTAGAAACAGGAGAAAATATCTCACCAAAGTCAATTCCCTCTACCTAGGAATAACCTTTTGCTACTAACTGAGCTTTGTATTTCTCCACTTTACCTTCTGCATTAAACTTCTTCTTAAACAACCATTTGCTACCAACATATTTTCTTCCAACTGGCAACTCAAATATATCCCATGCCTCATTCTTATCTAAGGCATCCATTTCTTCATCCATGGCCTTCTTCCATAGTTTACTATCCTCTGAATTCACTGCTTCCCTGAGAGTTCTGGGATCATCATCAATAATAGATAAACCAAAATTGGAATGAAAATCAGGTGGACTATACCTTTCTGGTTGCCTTCTTTCTCTCATTGATCTCCTCAATACTGGGGTATGAGGTTATTCTTCTTCTTTTGCTTCATCTTCTTCAGATGATTTAGATTTTGCATCATCCAACTCAAGCTCTATTTTCTCATGTTCTTCTTTCCTTGGTAGGAATTCATGTTTGGAAACATCTTTTACCTCTCTAAAAGCAACATCTCGACTGTAAACACTATTCTTAGTTTATGGGTTCCAAAGCTTATAACCTTTCACACCATCTTTATAACCAATAAAGATACACTTTTCAACTTTATTATCCAGGTTACTCCTATTTTCATTTGGAACATGTACATAAGCATCACAACCAAACACTCTAAGATGTTCAAGAGAGGGTTTATTTCCAGTCCATACCTCGTGTGGAGTTTTATCATCCAACATTGATGAGGGTGATCGATTGACCAGGTAACATGATGTACCCACTACCTCTACCCAGAATTCTTGTCCTAACTCAACACCGTTGAGCATGACCTCTTACAAATAAAGAATTTGTGCTATGACTATCCATTCTTTTCCGCCTCATCTCTTTATATAACAAGGATGAAACTACATCCTCATACTTCAATGTAGATTGAGTGGTACTACCAATTGCTACAACTAGATTATCCCAAGATTCTGGCAAAGAACATAAAAAAGTAATACACTTATCTTCTTTTGCAATCATAATATTAACATAGACAAGTTGACTTACCAGAGTATTAAAGGCACATTTAGATGTTCTGTCATAGAATCTCCATATTCCATCCTAAGATGATACAAATTCTTTCGAAGAAACAACTTGTTTACCAGGGACTTTGATTGATACAAATTCCCCAACTTATCCCATAGTTCCTTGGCTGTAGATTCTCCTGAGACATTCAACAACACTGAATCTTCCTGGCAGAGTCGAATAGTACTCCTTTCTCTTCTGTCCAACTTCTCCCAATCTTCCTTTGACATACCAGTAGGTTTTGTACTAGTAGATTGTGTACCAGTATCTTGTATGCTAGTAGACGGTGTACTAGTAGGTTGTGTACCAGGATCCACAACGATCCATTGTTATTTGTCTACAAGAAGGTCCTCCATATTGAGATTCTATAGCTCAAAGTTTTTACCATTGAACTTCTCTATCTTGATTCTAGATTAGCTCTCCATTCCCCTTTCTATACTCGAATCTCCACTTCAAAAGCTCCCACTAAAACCAGGTTTATCACAAACCCAAGATAAACTTGATCTATCAATACCGAGTCAAACCTTCAGCAACAAAGGCGTTCCTCTGAAGCCAAAAATGAGATCTGATACCACATGTAAGTTTTAAACCTATGAAGTAAAGCAATGCATATAGATTATTAAGCAAAACATAAATTAATCAATGGCTCATACACAGAGTACACAGAGATTTTATACCGGAAACCCTCAACCGGGAAAACCATTCTTATATTCATTATCTCTAATTTCACCATTCACCATAGAATATATACAATGTTTTTAGGTATTTTGTAGATACCAAAACCCTAATCCCTTAATCCAGGATTAATTTAGTAAACCGCTAAAAATAGAAAAAATCGCCCAAAAACATTTCAGGACGCTACACGTAACCAGAGGGGGCATACCTGCCCCTCCCTGGGACCCCCCTAGGAAAGCGCTCGACGCACACGACACAAAGAGAAATACTAGAGGAATCGTCAGACACTATTGTTGAATCTGACTCACCCACACACACACATGCAAAGAATATAATACATACCCAACAAAAGCAAGAGTAGTTAAGGATTGTAGTGAAGCTACAACTACGCAGTTCATTTTTGAGGGTATCATAACAAGGTTTGGATGCCCAAATATCCTCATGAGTGATCAAGGCACACACTTCATCAACAAAACTATTGAAGTCTTGACTCATGAATTTGAATTTCACCATCAGAAGAGTACTCCATACCACCCACAAGCGAATGGTACAGTTGAAGATTTCAATAAGATCCTAGAGACAACGTTGACTAAGATTTGTAGTGTTAATAGAGATGACTGGGATTTAATAATTCCAACAGTATTATGGGCCTACAGAAATACTTGCAAGAAATTAAAAACACAGACCCCATTTAAGTTGGTATATGGCTTGGAAGCAGTAGTACCTATGGAATACTTGGTTCCTAGCTTAAGAATTGCAGCATTTAAAGGTATGGACGACACAGGCATTGTTCAAGACAGGCTTGCGCAATTACTGGAACTAGAGGAAGACAGGTTCATCGCAGGATTTCATCAGCAGGTACAAAAATAAAATAAAAGGATTATCATGACATACACATTAGGAGAAAAGAATTTAAGCAGGGAGATTTGGTACTCTTATACGATAGCAAGTTCATGAAGCATCATCCAAGGAAGTTCAGGACACACTGGCTAGGGCCATTTGAAGTTGCCTATGTTACAAAAGGAGGAGTTGTGCAGTTGAATACCCTTAATGGAGAATGGAAAGAAGGTTTGGTGAATGGGAGCGGGTTGAAATTATATTATGACAACCAGTTGCCTCGCAACTCGTAGTAAAAGCAAAGAAATTAAAATTCTAAGTACCAGGTGGAGTTGAAACTGAGTACCAGACACAGAAAAGACAGTCTGCACAAGGAAGGGAGGGACCGAGCAGAAAGCACAGGCTACTCCGTGCAGTCTGCAATCGAAGAAAAACAGAAGGCTCAGCCTTGCAATGACTCGGGACGAGTCACATGTGAGTTTTGGGGGCCTGTTGGCCCTTGGATATGAAAGAAAGTGAAGATTAAGGAAGAAAGGTGAAGTACGAACTGTGCGAAAGATGCATAAATTGAGGAAGGGTCGAAGTGGGGAAAGAAGAAAAAAAGAATTAGAGAAGGAAGGAAAATCTATTCGTTGGAAGAGAAGATCAAGGAAGATAAATCATTAAGGAAGACGGATCGTGGACAAATCATCAAGAAGAAGAAGACATCAATGAGTCTTGTGGAGCACCTCGCGGAAAAGAAGGAAAGATAGGCTGGCAAAGCCCTTAAAGAACGGGTCAAGTTGACCTAGGGTTTTGGCACCTAGGGTTTTGGATCTAGGGTTTTGACACCTAGAATTTTTCCATGTAATGTATAAATAAAGGTCTAGAATACTTGGGAGGGTTCATTCTAGGTTGGTTCGTTGATACTAGGGTTGTTGTTGTTCATTGTTGATTATTGTTGTAGAGAACAGTTTTGAGATTGTATTGTAGGATCTTCAACCGGGTGTGAAGATCAACCCTGCAGTTGGGTGCACAGGGAGGGACGGGAGGAAGAGAGAGAGATCTGCAAGATAAGTGCGTAGATAGAACTGTATGTTTTCATATAATATATCAAGAAACACATTTATGTGGAAGTAGCCCTAGGGAGAGGGTGAACCACGCATATCTTGTTTTTCTCTATGATTGATGTTGTGTTATTTTCCATATGTTATATTGTTATTCCATTGTTGTGTTAGATCCGAGATATAACTTGTGAAGTAGGCTTAAGTGAGATAAAGAATAACTACATTGTTGTGTGTTGTTGTCCTGGATCCACTTTGCATTTCCTCTGGTTGTAGACACATGTGTCCTACAACCCCCTATTTCTACTTCGGGTGAGACTGCATCTTCTTCGCAGGTGTTTCTGAAAGGGCCAGTAGTTAAGGTTTGTTGGTGCGCTGTAAGATTTGAACCCTGGGTCTGCCCCTGTGCCAACAAAACATATTGAGATAAATGTTTATTGTGATCATTCACAAGATATAACTAACATCTCCTCCAAGAGAAACTTCTTGGTTTGTCTCCAGGTTACCATAAAGGAATGAGTATTCACAACACTAGAAGAGTGTTTCTCTCATTATTGTATTTCTTACTTTTAACCCTTGTTGTAGGAAGGCCACAAGTAATAGCTCTAAAGGAGCTATTGTGGTAATTTTTCTCGCTTTTGATTCATTATTATTATAAAGAGTATTATTATTGTCTATTATTTTCCCCTTGTTGTTCTTGTTCCAGGCAGGTCACAAGTTCCCTAAGGAAACTACAGTGAAGGTTGTAGGAGGCAACATATTAAAATGAGACATGAAGCATACTACCCAAGTCGTGTACATGACGATATACATCCATGAAGAAGACGATATTTTTGAGATCCAGAGCATATCATATGGAGATTGATTGTAAGCAGAAGAAGGCTCCAAATATGACCAAACATCATAATAGAACTCACAGAAGACTTGGTCAAAGGATAATGAAGCCACCTTGACGGGAAGCATAACTCGTTTGAATTCTAACTCAACTTTTCATATCTAGACTTGGTATTCAACACCAAGTATACCCTGTAAGAAATGATGAAGTCCTTGTAGACTTAGAACAAATCAAGAGTAAGCCTGATCTCAGAAAGGATCAGATGAAGAGACAACTTCCAGGACTGGGATACTAATGCCATGAGAATACTAGATTGTAGCTTCAAAAAATTCTAGGAGATATGGAATCTATTGGGTAGATTACCTTGTTTCAATGACAGAGAAGGAAGCCAGTCAGAAAGACTAGGATATGGATTTTTCCGTGAGACTAGAAGAGAAATCAATATTGACTTCCAAGATTGATGTAACACATCAAGCATGTTGCAGATGTACAAATATTGATGTACGTCCATGGGATTCTCCCAGCAAGAGGGAGAAGACTATGACCAGCAACTTGCTCCAGTAATTGAAGAAATAGTTCCAGTATTCATGAAGTCTACCAAAACAACCCTGATTCTGATATAGTATGAGATTCAAGGGGAGAAATCCATATATTTGAGAGTGAGTTATCTCAAAGTGCCAGTTGGTGTAGTACATTAGTCGGTCCATGGAGACATGACTACACTAGAAGATAGAGTTACCTCCATGAAATAAGAAGAGCTACTTTAAGTGCCAGTCATTGAGACACTCTCAATTTCAAAGGAAACTGTTGCCATGATAGAGTAGAGAATTTACTCTCAGATTTTAGCAACCACGGTGAGAATGAAGCAAACATTCTCATCTTTAGAGAAGTTGTAGGTGCAGAGTCCCAGTTCCAGAAGGACCAATTGAATAAAGAGGAGAGGACATACTCTCAGGTAGTGAGTCAGATAGTGCTTTTCAGAAAGCACATAGAGCTAGCACATGATTGTGCAGATTGAGTTGTAGCTAAGCAAGTGTACCATATTGACACAAAGTGATGTGAAAATTTGATTTGAAGTTGAAGACAGAAAGACTCACGTCTACAAGTTGAAGCAAGCTCAAAGAACTTGGTGTGCAGGATTGATAGTTTTCTGAAGAGTTTGGGATTTACCAATAGTAAAATTCATTCTAACCTTTACTTCAAGGTCATGATGATGAGCCAATTATGTTGTTGATGTGTGTAGATGATTTATTCCTATCAGATAAAGAAAATCTCATCACAAATTGCAAGAAGAAGCTCTCTACAGAGTTTGAGATGAAAGACCTAATGCATTATGTATTATGTCTTGAAGTTTGGAAGAACCCAGAGAAGATCTTCCTTAACCAAGGGAAGTATGCAGTTGAAACAATGAAGAGGTTTGACATGTTGGAATGTAAATCCATGAACACGCCCATGGAAATGAAGTTGAAGCTCCTGGTAGACACCTCATCATAATTGGTTGATGCTACATTGTACAGACAAATCATTGGATCATTGATGTATATGACGAATACCGAGACAAATATATGTTTTGTTGTGAAGACCTTGAGTCAGTTTCTGGTAGAACCCTGACGTGTTCACCTTGTTGCTGCAAAACATGTGATGAGATACCTTAAGGGTACGTTGGATTTTGGTCTCCATTATACTAGAGATCATGACTTCAGATTGTATGGATATATTTATTATGATTGAGCTAGAAGTGTCTCTGAAAGAAAGAGCACCTCATGATGTTGTTTTAGTTTCGGGTCAACCATGATCTCATGGCAGAGTAGGAAGCAATCAAGTATTTCTCTCAGCACGATAGAAGCGGAATACATTGTTTCATGTTCTGCTAGTTGTGAAACCATATGGCTTCAAAATTTGTTGACAGGTCTATTTGATCTTGCATGTTAGCAACCGTGATTCTATGTGATAACCAGAGTTGCATAAAAATGATAGAGAACCATTTGTTCCATGACTTCAAAACATATAGAAATCCGACATCACTACATTCATGATATGGTGCAGAGAGGAGCCATAAAGCTCCATTAAGTTGGCATGGATGAGAAAGTTGCAGATGTGTTGACCAAGCCTCTATCTTGTGTAAAGTTTGAGCACTTTCAAGACAATATTGGTATAGTCCGAAAGGACCTCCCTAGAAAGGGGGAGTAGTGTTGATGTCATCCTTGTGCTAAATATTTTCAGCTTCGTGATGATGTTGATGTGATGCCATCCTTGTGTTGAATATTTCCATCTTTGTGTTGATGTTGATGTGATGTCATCGTTGTGCTGAATATTTCCATCTCCATGTTGATGTTGATGTGATGCCATCCTTGTGCTAAATATTTCCATCTTTGTGTTGATGTTGATATGATGCTAGCCTTGTGATGAATATTTCCATCTTCGTGTTGATGTTGATGTGATGCTATCCTTTTGTTGAATATTTCCAACTCTTTTTTGATGTTGATGTGATATCAGCCTTGTGCTAAATATTTCTAGCTTCGTGCTGATGTTGATGTGATGCCAACTTCGTTATGAATATTTGCAGCTTAGTGATGATGTTGATGATGCTCTAGCCTTCATGCTATGATGATGATGATGTTGTTGTTGTTGATTCTTTATCAACCTTGTGTTGTTATTGATGATGATGATGTATTATTGTTATACTAATCCATGTTGATGGAGATGATGATGATGCAATTTCAGCTCCTTTCTATGGATGATGATATTGATGATGAGAAAAAAATTTGATGATTTATAGACATGCCGGTCAATGTTCCAAATGTTGTTGATGTTGTTTCCCTCTCTCTCTTGATGATGTTGTCGAATACCCTTATTATTAAGGGGGAGTGTTGAAATATTGTAACTGCAAAGAGTATTCTATTTATCATTGAGTTATTATTCATCATATCAATCCCCTTTTGTGGATTGATCATGTCGATCTTTGTACTTGACCAAATCCCCTTTTGTGGATTGGTTAAACCCTAATTATATTATGATAATTAATAAGTCGACCCCCRGGCCTAATTAAAGTGGTTTTAACCACTAAGAAGAGAAGTTGKCCYTGCCCATTGAAGAGACACCTTTCCAGCGCATGCCAGCTAGTATAAATAAAGGAGGCTAGYGCCTCAATTGTTCACTCACTCAGTGCACAATTTTGGAGATTTCTGAAGTTGGGAGAAGGAGGAGAGAGAGGCACATTGCTTAGTCTTTGATATTCTCTACTGTTTTGGTTTATTGTCTTGGMATTGTATTGGCTATCTATATTAAGGAATTTTTKTTGGGTTTTCTCCCCCATGAGGGTTTCCTAGGATAAATGTTGTGTATCTTGTGATTGTGTTTCTCTCAGTGATCCTACCTATGCTATGGTTATCTAGTAAATTGAAAATAAACCTAGTAATAGATTAAAACTTAACACARTGTTGATGCATAATGGTTTAGTTTAATTACGTTTGCCTCATTCATGCAAGCATAGTAATGGGGATGAAGCATTAATTCCTAATTAAATCATKTGTAACACYAATGGAGCATGTGTAACTTTTCCATCGCATGCATATATGTTTATCATTTTGTTTGTTGAATGAATTTTATAATATGGAGACACCTTTTAGTTGCTAACTATAAGTACCACTTATCACATTGGTCACCAACAAGGGAATTAATTATAGTGCTATTGACATGAGAATGTCAGGGGGGCGTGTCTGTTAATGGGAGAAATTGTTAATAGGTGAAATTTCCAATAAGTTGTCTTTGTGTTAACTAACCACAATGGCTTACTCGTGCTTGTCAATGTGAGGTCATGGAAAGGTGGGCATTCTCAATATGCAAAATCATTTGTTGAATTGCATGCTCCAGTCCAATGATTTCAAGCATTTGGCGAGTTTAAATGACACACTGGGGATCAAAGTATGCTTCTAGACAAGAATCCATGGATCTATGGGATTGGAATTGTGCATGTTCAGAGCCAACTATTCTCTAATACAATTTAATTTTCTTTTCACTATGAGTATTCTCATTGGTCCACTCTACCCCTTTTACTAGTGAAAATCTTCATTATGCTATATGTAGATTAAATTCTTAAGCCATAGAGAGGGGATCAAAGTAGGCTTCTAGGAAATAATTCATGGATCTATGGGATTGGAATTGTGCCACACTGAAAACTTGGTATCTCCCAAAACAATTTTATTTTCTCATTACTTCAAGTACTCTCATTGATCTCCTCTACCCCATTTACTAGCACATGTCTTTGTTACTATATGCTATATTGCATTCTTAAATGACAAAGAGGGGATCAAAGTATGCTTCTAAAATGACAAAGTGGGGATCAAAGTATGCTTCTAGAAAAGAATTCATGAATCTATGGGACTCCAATTGTGTCATGTTGAAAAAAATGTCACCCAAAAATTCCCATCATGCAAAAGAAACTATATCTAGATAACACTAGAAATCAAGCAATTTTCACCTCACTTGAATTCTCTCATTTTGAAGTTATTGCTTGCTAAATTTTAGTCGGTATCCCTAAGTGATCTAAAGAGTCCAATTGAATTCAAAGAGTGATTAGCAACACCTTAATGCAAGTAAAATAGTGTTGTTTTAAAATAAATTTGTAATTAAATTTGAAAACCAATAAGCTGAAAACATCATAAACATTGAAATGGTGCATGGAAATGATGAAGAAATTTAACACTAAGTGAAAATATAAAACCCAATGCAAACCTATGCTAGAAACATGCTAAATAAGGAACAAAACAAAAATTGCAGCAGGCTGTAATAGTTGCTTTTAATGCTAGAAATGCTAAATTAAATGTTGTTTTTTGTATTTTTTACGTTTTTCTAATGTACACAAATCGAGAAAGACATATATTTTCTCTCTTTGTACAAAAAGGTAAAAAAAAAGTAAGCTAAGCTTTCTTTTCAATATAAAATGAAAGTACAATGAAAGAAAAGTACCTAATGTATGTGCCCTATATGCTTGGGATGATAAAAAATAAGAAAACTAATAATTATTTTTTGAGAGATTAAATAACTTAAGTAAATTAATCAGTTCCTTGTTGATCCAAGTGGATATCGGTGGCCACCCACCTTTTCCAACTGGCTCAAAACAATTTTCTGGCAATTTTGGCAATTTACTATTTTTAACAGTTTTCACTTCCAAAGCCATTTTGAGGCCCTAAATGATGTTTTTTGGGAAAACATGTTTGCAATATGGAATTTCCTTTGATATTGCACCTAAAATGAATCTCCTCGATGACACCTTTCCAACAGGCTATCATGCGCCTAAAACGGAGATCGTATGCAAAAGTTACGACCCCGGGAAGTTGATGTACTAGCTTACCCAAACAGGGCCCACATGAATTTTGGTGCTTCATCTCCTCGGGTTAGGTTTTTGGATGTATAGGGTTTTTGACATTCCTATTTATTGTAAAAAGGCCTTCAGATCCTCATTGTAATCATCTTCTTGCGAGTGTGAGTATCTGTCACATCTCTTCTTAGAGATAAGCTGCCACCATTCTAGTGAGTCCTTCACTCTGTATTTTTACAGTCTCTCTACATTTATTTCATTAATAGAAATCACGTATTATTGTATATTTGTGTTTATGGTTGCATCTCTGATACATTTCTGTTATATTATTGGATATCCACGATATCTCTGTGCATTTCTTTATTATATCTCTGCTCTCATTTTGTGCCGAAAATAATCTGGATCAGTGGTATCAGAGCAGGATGCTCTTGATCGTTTTTCAGTGCATGTCCCTGATGAGGTCCGAGTATATAAAGTTGGGTCTCGAGCTTGTCTCTCTTGAATACAATCACTCTTGCATGCCCAAGAAACCCTCCATGGTTGAAGAAAAGAAAAACGACGGAGCAGATGATCCTATAAGTCTGTTGCTTGAGCAAGCTCTCACACGACAGAGGGATGAAATGATTGATAATTTTTCACACATCCTTCAATGCCTCTCGATAGCATCGGGCACATCTTCATCAAGCGGCCACTTTGGAGGCACTTCTACTTTTAAGGTACAGGTCAATTTTGATATTCCTATATTTGAAGGTCAGATAGATGTGGATGCCCTAGATAAATGGTTAAATCTGTTAGAAGGTTATTTCTTTGTTCACAATTTTTTTGACAGAGAAAAGATCATCTTTGCACTCCTTAAGGCTCTCCCCCATGTCAAACATTGGTGGGAAAGTTACTGGGAGAAAAGTTCCACAGAGGAGTCTAGAATATATGGGACCAAACCCACTTGGGATTTTTTTGTGGATGTGAGAAAGGAATAGTATTACCCTGTTGGTAACTATGAGGAACAGTACATGAGATGGACCACACTGCGGCAAGAGAGGGACCAAGCAGTTTCAGAGTTCACCAATACCTTCCATACCTTATGCACCAAGATGGGTATCAAAGACTCTGAACGACATTTGGTTCTGAAATACCGTGGGGCTCTACACAGATACATCCGAACTGAAATGGATTTTTTGGACATCTCATCCCTCTGTGTTGCCTATCGATATGTTGTTAAAATCGCGCAGAAATTTAAGCACCAGAAAAAATGGGAGTTTGGGTCTGCAAATCCGCAACAACCAAAGTATGACAAAGACATCCCTAACAAACAGTGTCTCGAAAACCAATCCAAGCCACAGGAAAATAAGGGTCACGGGAAGACAAAGAAGGACACCAAAAAATGGTGTGATTTCCACAAAATCCCCTGGCACAACACTAATGAATGTCGCTCAAAACAGTCATTGGTGGTCGAGATCAAAGACAAGGAGCCGAACCCTGATTCAAAATCTGATTCTGAAAATACTAGTAAAGGAAAGATCATTGATGCAGACCCCACTGCTATTGTCGCGACCACAACAATTCAACCAGAAGAACCAACAGATCCTGAAGAGGGGGAGTGCATTTTTCATTCACAGAAGTGGGTGAAGGGGACCCCACTGCATTTTATTGTTGATAGCAGAAGCCATAATAACCTCATCTTAGCAGAGGTTATCAAATAGTTGGGATTGTCGACAACACCACACCCGCAACCATACAGCATAGGGTGGCTTCATCAAGGACGAGATCTCCATGTTAGACAACAATGTCGATTGTCATATGGTATCCAACCCTTCAAGGATGAGGTATTATGTGATGTTTCCCCACTGTATGTCCTTGATGTTCTCTTGGGCCAACCATATATGCGGAGACACCATGTTGTTTATGAATATCGACCATGTAGTGTCATTGTTACTTTGGGGGTTCATCTCTAAAGAATACCAGAGGTAGTTCCAACTATTGTTCCACCTAAAAAGTGTCACAAGGTAGTATCTCATACTGCAAAATTTAGCTTCTTCACAATCTATTCAAAAGGGGAACAAAAGGACACTGTAACCACTACAGCCTCGCCCCAAGCACCTTCTATCCAAAAGAAGCAGGTTGACAAGGTTGCAGCAAAGAGAAAATATTCCTTGTGCACATTTTCCTCTCATCTAGCTCAACTTGTTGAAAAACCTCAACCTCAATAGGTCCGTGAAAGACTTCCACAAACTGAGCAGCGGGACGTCTCCAACAAGGAAAGCAACTCACCAAGATTCAGATTCAAAAAATGTTTTTTTCTCTCCCCCGGGCACTCAACGCAATGGAGACCATTACTTCCTAAGGAGGGAGGATTGATCTAGGTGGATATCAGTGGCCACCCACCTTTTCCAAAATCAAAACAGTTTTCTGGCAATTTTGGTAATTTACTATTTTTAGCAGTTTTCACTTCCGGAGCTGTTTTGAAGCCCTAAACGATGTTTTTTGGGAAAAAATGTTTGAAATATGGAATTTTCTTTGATATTGACCTAAAAATAATATCCTCGACGATACCTTTCCAATGGGCTATCATGCGCCTAAAACGAAGATCGTATGCAAAAGTTACGACCCCAGGAAGTTGATGTACTAACTTACTCAAACGGGACCCACATGACTTTTGGTGCTTCATCTCCTAGGGTTAGGTTTTTGGATGTATAGGGTTTTTGGAATTCCTGTTTATTGTAAAAAGGCCTTCAAAGCCTCATTGTAATCATCTTCTTGCAAATGTGAGTAGCCGTCACATCTTTTCTCAAAGATAGGTTGCCACCATTCTAACGAGTCTTTCACTCTGTATTTTTACAGTCTCTTTACATTTATTTCATTAATATAAATCGTGTATTACTATTTATCTATGTTTATGGTTGCATCTCTGATACATTTCTATTATATTATTGTATATCCGCGATATCTCTGTGCATTTATTTATTATATCTCCGCTCTCATTTCGTGCCGAAAATAATCTGGATCACTTGTGGAGTCCAAATATGAATGAAATAAAAGTGGATAGGGTGAACATTATTATTCAAGTATTATTTCGTAGTTCTATAAAGAACGCAAACAAGAGCAAGTAAGAATATAAGAAAATAAAAGTTCTTACACATGAAACATGAGTTAACATGAATTTTTGGAAAAACAAAATCCTTCACAGGTAAGAGTACATCATCAACTTTCCAAGATCTCGTGGAAGCTAAGATTTACAACTCCTCCACTTCAAATGGGAGTGTAATGTCCCTACTAAAAATTTATGATCTTGCCTTAGTTTACTATGTAGTCAATATGTCAACAATGTGTGTTGTAGGATGTAATATCCCAGATTCAGCTAGTCTAGGAATATTTGCTAATATGTGCATATGATTAATGGTTTACAACATATAAATGAGCATACAAATAACAATTATGACAAGAGACTGCAAATATTATATTATGATATCTCTGTGGAGTACAAATGTCGAATGTGGATGAATAAAATGAATCACTCGGCTAGATCAATGACAAAAGGATCTTAGTCGGAGTACCATAAGAAAACTAAATTCTAATACTCGATAATATATGAACACTGCGGGATCAATGGATGATCTGGAGCTATGGCAACTCACATGTAATTGTTGCAAGTCCAGAAAGTTTTCCCTAGTGGCTATATCTCTCGGATCGACCTAGAAATTGTCCCAAATAGTTCTCCCTATTGTCCCCCTCGGTCCTGGTGACTGATCGGCCCCTCTGCTGGTGTGTTTGGACCCCAGATGGATCCCCCTAGGGGAATGTGCCTCTCTGCTACTGGAAAACTTCACCCTAGTGATTCCACCATAGGAATTGACTGATATGGGTCACAAATTTATCTCCCTGACCTACTGTGAAACGGGTCGAAAGGATTTCCCCAGATCTGATCTGATGATCGCGTAGGAACCCATAATGTATCATCCCCAAGTGTCGCACTCCCAATGTCTGGTAAATGTGCCCCAGATGATTCCTTTGTTGGAATCTTATGAGAAACCAGGAAAAATATGTGTATGGCCTTCCTCTCAACTAGGTTAGAGGAGAATATTTGAACTCTCCTTGAATGGGACAAGTCATTCCACTAAACCTCCTCAAAAGTTGCACCCTCTCCCTGAACAAGTGTGCCCCTGTTGTTGAATCTTGTATAACTGTTGTTGAAGATTGATGGAAGACCTATGTGACCTCCCCGGTGACTAGGGTGTGTCTCTCAACACCGAAATCATTCATTGGTGTATTTTTCCTGGAATCCACTAAACTATATTTCCTGAGATGCACCTCTCTCCTCAAGGAGAAGTCAAAATCTTCATAATGTTGAATTAGGTCGTTTTACCTTCTCTTATAGCTGCCCAAAACTCTAATTCATTGTTAACTCTATTTTTAACTCATATGTTCTATTTTTAGCTCAAGTCAACTTAAAAGTGCTTTTAGCCACTTTTATCTCAATGTCACATTCAAATTATAACACCCTTGGCTGGAGTGACCTCTACTAACCTTGTTTACCCCTTTCTGGCCCTGGATATAGTCTAACGGGGTTGTTTAGACCATTAATCCTCCTCTCTGGAGATCCTATTTGGAAAGGGACATTACATTCCTCCATTCTCGAAATTGCTTGTCCTCAAGCAATACCAATCCAGGGTGTTGCAACACCTACTCGCTCTCCCAAGTAGCATCCTCTACTAGAAGCCCTCTCCATCAGATCAAACACTCTCTGATGACCCTGCTCCTCAGTTT
The DNA here is from genome assembly GCA_009831015.1 of Picea engelmannii. NCBI lineage: Eukaryota > Viridiplantae > Streptophyta > Pinopsida > Pinales > Pinaceae > Picea > Picea engelmannii. The sequence continues at coordinate 295,911 of ML793215.1, read as the reverse complement.
TTTCTCTCAGAACTCTAGTACCTCCTTCGAAACCAACTCCAATTGTCCCTCCTCACCCAATGGGGGAAGATCCTTTGATGTTTTCACGAATTGTACCACCGTCTTCTTGAGGCAAGATACGCGGAACATGTTATGAATCTTTCTCCCCTCTGGAAGATATAGCTCATAAGAAACCTTGCCTACCTAACACATGATCCTGTAAGGTCCATAAAATATGGGCTTGAACTTCTCAGCCCCACTCTTCTTCATAGATGATTGTCTATAAGGTTGGAGTCTCAAGAAACCAAATCCTCAACCTCAAAGCTACGCTCTATCTTGTGCCTATCTTCACTCATCTTTTGTCAATTATGTGTTGTCTGTAGGTTCTCTTTTAGCAATTTGAGAATCTCCTGACTCTCTATGATCCAATCCTTGGCCTTGGTATCTCTTCTCTCCCCGAAAACCATGTCTATCAAAGTGGGAGCATCACACCCGTACAATGCTCAGAAGGGTGCCATACCAATGGACATGTGGAAAGTGGTGTTGTAACAATTCTCCCCTAAATGTAGCCACCTGACCCACATTATTTGTTGTCCACCAACCTAGTTCCTCAAATACCCTTCAACCCACTTGCTGACAATATCAGTTTGCCCATATGTGTGTGGGTGATAGATGGTGTTGGGTGTCAACTCTATCCCCACCAATATAAACAACTCCCTCCATAATGTCCCAATAAATCAACAATCCCTATCACTGATGATGTTCCTTGGCAACCCATGAAGTATGAATACCTCTCTGAAGAATAAATTGGCTACCTAAACTACAATGTACTTTGTCATTATGGCATAGAAGTGAGAAAATTTGGTCAATATGTCGACCACTACATACATGTAGTCCTTACCCTGGACCTTGGGTAGGCCTGTGATGAAGTCCATCGATATGCTCTCCCATTTCTGCTCTGGAATGGGAAGTGGTTGAAGTAGCCTTGTTGGAAGTATATGCTCTAACTTTTTTTGCTAACAAGTCACACGCTCACTGATGTACCACATAATGTCATGTTTGAGGACCTTCCATGAGAACCTCTCCCTGATCTGCCTATAGGTTTAAAAAAAACCCTAATGGCCTGCTAGTGGTGAATCATGAACTGTTGGGAGGATCTTCTTCTTGAGCCCTGAATCTGGTACTAAATAGACTATGTCCTTGTAGAATATGACATCATTAATGAACTTGTACCTATCATCCTGAATCTGTCCATCCAGTACCTCACAAGTAAACTTGTTCTTCGAATATTCCACTAACAAGTGTGATTTCCAATCTACTGAAATCTCCATCAAAGAACATGCCACAGGGCTCCTAGATAGTGTATCGGCCACAATTTTCTTCTTCCCTTTGACATACTCTATATCGAAGTCGAATGTCTATACCTTTTTCACCCATTTTTGTTGGTGCTCACTGAGGTCCTTTTTCTCAAGGAAATACTTCAAGTTGTTGTGATCTGTTTTGACCACAAATTTGGTGCCCACCAAATATTATCTGAATTTGGTCAAGGCATGCACAATTTCCATCATTTCCTTTTCATAAATGGAGTACAACCTATCGGGTTGACTGAGATTCATGCTCTAAAATAAAATGGGATGACCTCCCTGCATCAAAATTTCCCTGATACCCTCGTCGGAATCATCACACTCTAGTACAAATGGTAAAGTGAATTTTGGTAATGCTAAAACTGGACATGTGCCCATGACTTCCTTCATGTGATCAAAGGATTTATGTGATTTATGTGATTCATTGATCAAGATAAAATCCCCATGCTTGGTGAGATCCTTCAGTGGTTCTCCAAGCTAAGAAAAACCCCTGACAAACTGCATGTAATAGTTGCATAACCCGAAGAAGCTCCTCAAATTTGTCACGTTCTTGTGCATTGGCCAATCCAGAATGGCCCTGATCTTCTCTTGGTGTACATGTACCCCCTATTAACTAATGATGTGGCCCAAGTAAAGTATCTTTGTCATACCAAATTCACACTTGGACTCTTTGGCGTATAGTGACTACGCCTCCATGATGATCAATACCTCATCCAAGTGCCTCATATTCTCCTGCCATGTCTTGTTGTAGACCAAGATGTCATCGAAGAAAACCAAGACTGATTTCCTCAATTGATCCCTGAATATGTGGTTCATTCAATACTGAAATGTAGTTGGTGCATCAGTTAGCCCAAATGGCATAACCAGTAACTCGAAATGACCAAAGTGACACCGAAATGTCGTCTTCTCTATGTCCTTCTCTTGGATGTTGATATGATGATACCTAGAGCGTAGATCAATCTTCGAGAAGAAAACCGCCCCATGCATTTCATCCATCAACTTGTCAATGCAAGGGATAGGATACCAGTTCTTCATGGTTTTATTATTCAAGGCCCATTAATCAATTCGCATCCTCATGGTACCATCCTTCTTCAGAACTAAGACAACTGAAGAAGCAAATGGACTGTTGCTAGGTCTGATGTGTCCCATCGCTAACAATTCATTAATTTCTTTCTCTATATAATCCATGAACCTCATAGGATGATGATAGAGTGGTGTGATCATAGGTTTGGCCCCCTCCTCCAACTCAATGGTGTGCTCAAACCCCCTGTTAGGTGGTCTCCCTAGTGGAATCGACCCAAAAACTTGTTGATGTCATCCCAACAAGTTCTTGATCTCTGTCTAATACTGTTTTCGACCCTCTGAATCCTTCTATGTAGTGATCAAGCACTTTGTAGCATATGCTACCTCCCTATGTCTGAATATCCTCTCCATCCTCTTGGCTGAAACTATCATGGGTGCTCATGTCGACATGCCCCTCAAAACAACCCTCTTCCTGTCACTGTCTCTGAACCCCATCTCCAAGGTTTGGTAGTTGGTGGTGATTTTTCCCAATGTGATTATCCACTGGACTCCCAATACCACATCTATGTAAGATAGGTCAACCACATAAAATGTGTCTCTCACTGTGTAGTTGCCTTAATTTATCTCCAAGTCTGGAAATTTATCTAGACACTCCAGTGTATGGCCATCTGCTACTGCAACATCAAACCCCTCAAACTTCTTTGTCTGAAGTGCCTGTCTCGATACCAATGAAGCATCAATGAAGTTGTGGGTGGCCCCGCCATTTATCAGGGTGATTTCCCATTGTCCCTTAATAGTCCCTCTGATCCAGAGGGTATCATACCTTGGAACACAAAAAAGGGTCACTATGATTCCTCCCTTTGTTGGTTTATGTTTGTTATCCTGCTCCTGAGGTTGTGGAACTACCGGTGGGTGGGTCCCTGCCAGTGTTAGTGGTCTACGGGGAGGTTTCTACTCTGCCTATGTTGGATACTCCTCTGAGCTAGTGGATCCACTGTCATGCTCCTCCTCCTCACTGTCCAAAATGTTTGTTCTCACCTCAATATAATGAATCTCTCGCTTTCCCATGCACATGTGGCATGGGACCCAAGGGTCTTTGCAAGTGAAGCAAAGCTTCTTCCTCATAAGATCTTGCCTCATCTCATCATCCAGCTTCTTCTTTCCATTCCATTCTCTCTGGAATGGCTTCCTATCTTGGTCCCTTTGACGTGGTATAAAGGGTTTGGAAAAGGGTTTAGTCTTCAGTGTTGATTCTATCAAATCTCGAGTGTGTAAGGTGGAATCCTGCAAAGTGTGAGGCATGTATGCTTTCACCCATCCTCTCAATGGTTCTGTGAGCCCCTCTATGAATAACACAATCAACATGGGCTCAGATATATATGTCATTGTTACTGCCACCCGCTGAAACTCTCTGATGAATGCCTTTGTTGTGCCAGTTTGTCTCAACTGGGCTAGATCCCTGAAATGGATCTATGGATCCCTCCTGTCAAACCTATCCATGAGTCTCTTTGTAAACTCCCTGTAGGAGGTGATGTGACTGTGTCCCAACTTCACCAGTCCATGATGCCACCATTTGTGTTCATCACCCTCTAAGTGTAGGGTAGCAAAACTGATGGCTTTTGTCTCGGTCATCTGGTTTAGCTTGCAGTATGTGTCTATCTTTTGTACCCAATCTCTAGTTGTGCATTTGGACGATCCGTCAAAAGAAGGTATAGTAAGTTTACCAAATTTTCGTATGAAATCAATGTTAAGTCCTTGTTGATGTTGTTGTCCTCCTCTCTGAGGCTGTCTGGGGTTGTCACTTTGTCTGAGTCCACAATACTCGACCAGGGTCATGTCCTGATGGAAGTCACGGCCCAATGTTGTATATTCCCTCATGTACTCTGCAATGTCCGCCACCTGAGTGGGTGACCTATGTGTTATCAATTGTTGTGTTTCTATTGGGGTTTCCCCCTAGAAACTGGGGAACAATGGCCTGGTAATCCTACTCGAAGAGGTGTATATGTGAGTACGTGATTGGGGTATATTTCCTGCCCCTAAGTTCCCCTATGATGCATGTGGGGCTTGTGTGCCCACTATAGCCAATCTATTAGCCATCTGCGCTAAAGACTGAGTCATGGCTTGTTTACTGACTACCATATTGTTGAGTACCTGTATGAAGGTTACCTCTGGTTCCATGGGGGCCTTACCACTGCCCTCTGGTCTCTCATATATGTCTCCTAACATCCTCTCTGCCTCATGCTCAGCCTCATGCTCTTCCCTTCTCGCTGCCTCCCTGTGTACCTCTTCCTCTTCCTCTGAGTTGGGAGGAAAAGGGGGGAAATCAGGTCTAGGTATTCCCTCCTTGCGTATGTTGTAAGTGACATATTCGTCACCTACGTGATCACGGCCCCCTAGGTCCTCTATTGCACTGATTGTCTTTAGTCACGGGATGGAAGGACTAAATCTATGATACCACTGTAATATCCCAGATTCAGCTAGTCTAGGAATCTCTGCTAATATGTGTGTATGATTAATGGTTTACAACATATAAATGAGCATACAAATAACAATTATGGAAAAAGACAGCAAATATTATATTATGGTATCTCTGCGGAGTACAAATGTTGAATGTAGTTGAATAAAATGAATCACTCGGCTAGATCAATGGCAAAAGGATCTAATTCGGACTACAATAATAAAACTAAATGATAATACCTGATAATAGATGAACACTGTGGGATCAATGGATGATCTGAAGTTATGACAGATCACACGGTAACTGCTGCAAGTCCAAAAAGATTTCCCCAGTGGCTAGATCTCTCGGATCAACTTGGAAATTGTCCCAAACAGTGTGCCCTGATTTCCCTCTTGGTCTTGGTGATTGATCGACCCCTCTTATGGTGTTTCTAGACCCCGGATGGATCCCCTTGGGGGAATGTGCCCCTCTTCTACTGGAAAATTTTTCCCTAGTGATTCCACCATCAAAATCTGTTGATATGGGTCTCAAACTAATCGCCTTGGCCTACTATGAAATGGTTCGGAAGTATTTCCCCGAATCTGATCTGATGATCGCTCAGAAACCCCGAATGTCTCCTCCTCAAGTGTCGCACTCCCAATGTCTGGAAAATGTACCCCAGATGATTCCTCCATCAGAATCTGATGAGAAAATAGGAAAAATATGTGCATGGCCTTCCTCTCAACTGGGTCGGAGGGGAATCTCTTAACTATCCCTAAATGGGACAAGTAGATCCACTAAACCTCTTCAGAAGTTTCACCCTCTCCTTGAACAAGTGCACCCATGTTGTTGAATCTTGTAGAACTGTTGTCGAAGACTGATGGAAGACCTGTGTGACCTCCTTGGTGACTAGGGTGTGTCTCTCAACACCGAAATCAGCCACTAGTGTATTCCTCCTGGAATCCACTGAACTATCTCTCCTAAGATGTGCCTCTCTCCTTAATGACAAGTCAAAATCTGCATAATATTGAATTAGGTCGCTTTACCTTCTCTTATAGATTCCCAAAACCCTAATTCATTGTTGACTCTATTTTTATCTCATTTATTCTATTTTTATCTCAAGTTGACTTAAAAGTGATTTTATCCACTTTTAGGTCAATGTCACTTTCAAATTATAACACCCTTGGCTAGAGTGACCTCTTGTAACCCTGTCTACCCCTTTCTGGCCATGGCTATAGTCTAACGGGGTTGTTTAGACCATTAATCCTCCTCTTTGGAGATCCTATTTGGAAAGGGACATTACATGGAAGTTTATATGTGTTTTTGGACCTCCCATGAAAATTATTTGGCACATAAAACTGATGGAAATAACTATGAAAATAAAGATTAATCATACAACAAGAGTTTAGAGGAAATCTTTATGCTTTATTAATTTAATTTTGGACTAATATTTTTTAGAGAAACAACCCACAACTTGTTCTGACATTACAACATCAAAATAAAGAAAATGCATCTGACATGTTCCTTAGTAGTTGCTTCCTGTAAATGGTGAATATACAATACATATATAGAAATGGACAAGCTTGAAGATAAAATTTGTAGTCATGTGCATGCTCCTCCTCTGAACCGGAAGAATCATTGTCTAGTGTGGGTCTCATCTCCTCCTCCTCATCATCATTGTCTGATGCCACCTTAATGTAGTGTATTTGTCCCTTGCCCATGCATCTATGTCCGGGAACCCATGAATCTCTACAAGTGAAGAACAATTTCTTCCTCATAAGCTCACACCTGGTCTCATCATCCAGATTTTATTTTCCTTTCCAATCCCTTTGAGGGGGTCTCTAATTCTGGTCTTTGTGTGGAACAAAGGGTTTTGAAAATGTTTTTTCCTTCCCACCTGACTGTGGTCCTACCTGCAGCTGGAGTTTCTTTGGTGGTTGTCCCTCCTCATGTGCATGCTTTTTTGAACCGTAAAAATCATTTTATGGTGTGGGTTTGATCTCCTCCTCCTCATCATTGTCTAATGCCACCTCAATGTAGTGGATTTGTCCTTTGCCCATGCATCTGTGTCCGGGAACCCATAGATATTTTCAAGTGAAGCACAACTTATTCCTCGTAAGCTCACGCATGGTCTCATCATCCAATTTTTATTTTCCTTTCCAATCCCTTTGAGGGGGTCTCTGATCCTTGTCTCGATGTGGAAGAAAGGGTTTTGAAAAGATTTTTGTTTTCTGCATTGATTCCCCATATCTATGGTGTGAATAATTGTGTCCTAAAGTGTGCGAGGTTTGAAGGCTTTCACCCAACCTCTCAATGGTTCATTCAAACCCTCAGTAAAGAGAATCACTAATCTATGCTCAAAAATATCAGTAACGACTGTGACCTTTCTCTGGAACTCTTTAATGAAGGACTCGGTTGATCTGGTTTGTCGTATCTATGTAAAATCTCTAAATTGGAGTTATGGATCCCTACAATCAAACCTCTCCAACAATCTCTCAATGAACTCTAGATAGGATGTATGATATTGTGACCCAAAGTCATTAATCTGTGATACCACCACTCATGGGCTTCCCCCTCCAAGTGTAATGTAGTGAACCTTATCGCCTCCAACTTTGTCATCTTATTAAGCTTGAAGTATGTATCAAGGTTTTTCACCCATGCCTGAGTTGAACATTTAGCAGAACCATCGAAAGAAGGAATGGTGAGTTTCCCCACTTTCTTGATAAAATCCATTTTCTGCGACTGCATGTTACCCCTTTATGTTTCCCTGGGCCTGTTTCGATAATTGATCGAATAGTAATCCATCAAGCTCATGTTGACGTGGAACTCTGGCCCTAGTTCCAAGTATTATCTCATATACTCTGCAAACGGATCTCTCTATCATGCCTCCCCCTGTCTGGCCTTTCCCATATGTTGTCCATGTCCTCGATGTCCAATCTGTTTTCCCCCATGGAATTAAGAAAAGAGAGGCCTGGGAATTTTCCCCGATAAGATATAGGTGTGAGTGGGTCTCTGGTGTCCACTCTACCCTGTTGGGTTCCCAGTGGATCCACCTCCCTGGTGTCCTATGGAACCACTCGCTCCACCTGCTATGTTTGCACCAATCATTCCCACATTGTTCTAGATCAATTGTGTACTAATTTCCATCTATGTTATGGCGTTCATCATGTCTCATTGCCCTCTGGAAAGATCATTCAACATAGCCTGGGTACTCTCTGTTATCCCCATTTTGTGGATAACTAAGGAGATTATGTCTCAAGGCCCTTAGGTTGCAGATATGGAGTGTAGAGAGACTGCATGACCAACAATACCCTTTTGCACAGTTGGAGGCCCTTCTCACCACCACAAAGGTCGCATATTTCCAAATGGAATCCATCACATCAGTTGGCTTTTGGAAGGCAGTGGGCCTTGCTCCATGAGGTACAAGTTAGTATTATGGTGAGCATCATTTCAATATTTAAGGAATTTAAGTATGTTGTATCTTATATTTCTCTATGTTTCATGATATATGCTTGGACATTATGCCTTTTTCCCTACTTCACCTTGGTGGTTAACATTGTGTTGTAGTAAGTGGTCTTCCTTGGGGATGGGTTTGCTACTAGGATCTCCCTTGAGAGCCATCGTACCATTCTCGACCATACTTACCACTTTCCATCACAAGTTCCCCCATTTCCTTATCTCTTGGGATTTTAGGGCGTACTAGCCGAAGAAGGGGTTGTCCCTGATTCTATGGGAAGAAGGGGTTGAAGGCCTAGAGGGATTGATGTTTGGTAAAAGATAAAATCCTATGTATGAACCTTATAGATGCGTTTCCCAGGGATCACCCAAGAAAGCAATGAAATGTTTATATTTGAGAAAAGGGGGACCCACAATAAAATATGATTAAGAATGATTAAAAGGTTAGTTATAGGATAGGAGGTCTCATCACGAGTCGGTATATCATGTCCATGAATATCTAGTGGTATGAAATTACCATTATCTCGTCACCAAGCCAAGGTAATGGCTCTCAGTTGCATCACTAAGAGAAAGGGGGTATCATCATGAGCTAGCCTTCTCATTTCCACTAGGTGTTTGTCGGTGACATCACCATTATCTGGACACCATGCTAGGGAAGTGGCCTTCAACCTTTCCTTAAAATTATGAAAGAAAGAAGGAATGGAAAAATAATGGTCTTGGAAAAAGTGCATTGCAAATGACGATACCACACACCCTCTACAAACGAACCCATGAATGAGACACTACGACCTCTTGTATGTCATGAGCCCTATTCCCATTGAGTCTTGACCCTAACCACTTCACCCACTTTACATGGCTTAGAAAGGGATCTCTTGGAAACTTTCCTTGACCTAGGGAAAGATCTACCCAATAGTACACCTCATCAACCCTCCCATATTCGAGTTTGACAAGTCGTATAATGTCTTTGAGAACTTAATTGTTTGACATAGTGATCTTTGATGCACATGCTTAGGTGGATTTTTTATTGATTGGATTCACTTATCATGATTTTATGACTTGATATCCTTGGAGTGCATGATTATTTGTATTTGCGGGATCTAGTTGGTGGACAGTTTTGGAAGAACAAGCCTAGCTTGGGCTTCCATTGGGCTTGAATCCCACAGGTGGATGCAAAGGACATGCATGTCAGATGAGAAATATCAAACTTGGAAGGCATAGAAGATGACTTGGACGACGTAGCCTATCCCCCACATGCAAAATGTTTTTCCTAGGAGAGGCAAAACGTCACTTCTAGAGGCATGACATCACCTAGGGGGGTTAGGGATTGGTGGTGAGGTGATGTGCATTGACACACAGATGTTTTGAAGGGATCATGAAGGAAGTGGTTTTGATGCTTGAAATGTGTATTTGGGAAACCTCTCCACTCTCCTCCATCACCAACGACCTCCTCTTAGTACCAAAACGTCCCCTAAAGGGGTGACATCTATATGAACTAGAGTTTTTCTTTGTGCAAAAGTGAAATTTAAATTTATTGCTTAATATTACTTTGTTAAGGGGGAAAGATTAGGGTTGTTGACCCCTAGTCTTGTGGTTTACCCCTAATTATGTGGACAAATTATCTTAGTGACATTTTGTATAAATGAGAGATCATATGATCTCATTTTAACATAACTCTCCCTCTTGTGGGAAGTATTTGTCTGGAAATTTCGCTACACTTGGAGTATTTTTCCTCTTGTGCTATGGAATAATGATTTTTGGTTATGCTTTGATGATGATGATGATGGTGCGCTATCTCTAGGAGGTCATTCTCTTGCTTTTGTGGAGGTTTACTTTGGCATGTTAATGCTTCTTGAATGGTATGGTCTCTTTACTTTGTTATTATCATTTTTAATTCAAGACAAGGTTGTTTTGGCCAAGGCTAGATATGGAGTATAAGGATGTGTTGGTTGTGGAGCCTGATTATCTTCCTGATGCAGAGGTCCTTTGCTTTCATCCGTGTCTATACCCCATGAAGTATTTACACCCCAGAAGTATGTACACTCTTCCACGCGGGGGAGTGCAGAGGGGGGGTACCCCCTCTGTGAGGTCCGAGGGGTCTGGGGGCAAGCGGGCCCCCAATGGGGGTTCGGGGGCAAAGCCCCTGAAGCAAAAATTTCCTTATAAAAGTATATTGTAATTTCATTGTAAATTTGGACCATTCATTATAAGGTCGCAGATCTAACGGTAGAGATTGTGTTAGGGTTTTTTGCCCTAGAAGGCAACCCTCTTTTATGAGGGAAATGTATTGCGGCTATGTATGAGAGTGAATATTGTATTTCTGAGAGAGGAGACTGTGAGAGA
>ML793215.1:250047-276747 GCA_009831015.1 Picea engelmannii | reverse complement strand
TGGATATGACATGTGTCCTCAATAATACTATTGATCCATGTCACATCCGAAGCAATGGATTTAAGTGTTAAATTCAAGGAATGAACAATGCAAGGTGTCCAAAATATTTGTGGATATTTAGCTTCCACAACCATGCCAGGAGCCTTGCAAACATGTGCATTATCTGTAATAATTTTCACACAAGAATCAACACCTACATCTCCAATAACTTTAATGAACAACTCACCTACATATTGCGCATCCTTGCATTTTCCAAGAGCATCCACCGCTTTCAAGAAAATTGGTCCATTCAAGGAAGACACCATGAAGTTGATGAGTAGATGGCACATTGCATCTGTCCATCCATCCATATGAAAAAATACTAACACCAAATGAGGGCCAAGTTTCTTTAATAGGCTCTAGCATTTTATCGACCTGCGTCTTTGCCTTAACCAACAATGTCGTTCTAAGCCTCTCTAAACTAGGAGGCATGTACCCTGAGTACCCTTGAGTACCCTTGTTTCCACGATCCCCTCACCAACATTAGCCTCTCTTTCAATTTCTTTTCATTTGGATGCACTCACTCCTTGAAATGGTCCAATTCCACAATGTGTGGCCAACAAATGGCCCTTTACTTGGAAGTAGATGCTTGTAAATTGATTCTTGCAAAAATTACATGTCCAAATAATGTTACCTCCTGCCTTTAACTTGGACTCGGGCCCTTTATGTCTTGTGACATACTTCCATAATGGATACTTTGATTCTTGAGCTTGTTTCCTTGCTAAAACAACATGTTTTTTAGCCTTTGAAATTGTTGTTGAAGCCTCACTTCCAGCAGATGGAACACTAGCTGACCCTGTTGAAAATGAAGAAGGGGGGACAAAAGTAATAGGAAAATCCCTCCCTTTATTTTCCCCTCTTCCATCTGCCCTTGATGATTGAGCCATGACTGTTGTAACAAAGTTCTTGGACTGCTGCAATAGAAAAAAACTTGAAGAATGGTCGACAAATCCACTTGCTTGGCACTTGGAATCCCTTCTCACACTCCACCAAATCCCTTTGATGCACTCCAACTCTCTTGTTGCTCCAACATGTGGGTAAAATGAGTGAAATGACAAGAGGAAGGCCGCTTTTGAGGGCCCACGACACATTTTTTTGCAGGACATGTGTCTTGGAATCATGACACGAATTGAAGTGGTGTCAGATACGGTTTAATTTTGTGTCCTATACGTATGACACGTAGATGCATCGAATCCGACACGTGTCAGGGAGAATCATGTAGGATTCAATGGACACAATAGATGCAGGGGCTTTAGGACTTGTCCTATTACTTATCCCTACACCCTTGGACCAAGTTTTAGCTCAATTGGGCAAGATTTTCTAGGTCAATTTCCATGAAGAGTCTAAGTCAATCAAAAATCAGCAAATAATTGGCTAAATTAAAAATGTCAAATTTTTCCTAAAGTTGTAAAACATGAGAAAAGGGGGAAACGTTGTTTCCTAAGTCATTTCTATGTAGCAGGGGATCAAATAAATCAAATCCCCCCTTTCCTACCTCTCATTCAACTTAACTTTAGAGAGGGGGGCGAATTTGTCTCTTGTGGAGATCACCATCTCCATTGGATTGCCATTTGGTGATGGGGACCACATGGGGGGGCATTCCACACCTTGGGTGACCCCTTGGGGCATCAGAGAGAGGTTTAAACTTAGGAGAGGGGGTTTCTCCCCCCCCTCCCCCCCCCACTCCCCCATTTTTTGAATTTCCTCTCCTAATGGGAGTTCCCCTCTCTCATGGTGCCCCCCCTGAGTGAGCCTCCCTTTTTTGGAAGTGACACTTGGAGAGAATGCAAGGGGGGTCTCCTCTCCCTCTCTCCCTTAAAATAAACCCTCATCTCCTCATTTTGACATGAATTTTCATAGCAATTCTATGATGCCCAAATTTATCCTCACTCCCTCTTTCTCTCTCCCCATTTATACCATGTAATCTTGCTGCAATATTGCAACCATTCTTTTGGATAATAGAAGTGAAGCTTTGGAGGAACTCTTGATGTTCTCTTGGTGTATTCTTGGTGCTATTTGGCTGCTCTTGTATGGTGTTTTCCTTTGCTTGAGGTAATATTGTGAATTTCTGATTAACCTATTGCTTACATTATTTTTACTTGAAGAAACTCAAGCAAAGTATTTTGTTGGGCATAAATATGTAGTACTATTGTTATAGGTTTATGTGATTTTCTTTTACTAGTGTTTGCAAAGTATTTTGTAGACCTTTTAGAAGATCTCACCTTCTTGTCTCATTGTGTAGCAAGGGATTACGGGCTTACATGTTTATAGGTTACCCAAAGCTTGGAGGAGTGGATTCCAAAAGCTTCATTTCACTTCACCTAAATTTTTGATATAATTTTCATCTCTTACATACTATTTTTCTACACATAAAATTATCTAAATCTTGTTTTCCAATCAATTTCCAAGTTCAAATTTTGTACATAAAATTTATGTTTTATATACTAACTAAAACTAACTCATTTTAAGTGATTTTTATCATTTTCCAACAAACATAACTTGTTGTTTTATGCATGTTTTTTCCAGTCTAAGGGGAGGTGATGCCCAATTTTGGCCACAAAAAGCTCAAGGAATCATCCAAGAGTAGTGGTTCAAGATCCCTTCACCTTTATCCCTTTCTAAGCAATTGTAAGTAGCCCAAAAGAGTCTCTTGAGCTTGCATTCTTTATTCATTTTTTCCAATTTGAAATTTGTAAATTAGTTTTAATATTTGTTCCCACACCTTGCATGTGAGTGGCTTTGCAACCCTTGCAAAATCGTGTTGGCTAGTTAGGAACTTAGTTTTCTCATTTTTCTTAATTTATTTGTATCACTTCTCCCACAAAGAGATGGTTGAGTGGCTAGTATTAATTTGCTTTATTTTATTTCAAATTCTTTACCCACCTTGACACAAAATCTATATGTTTTCCCTCCACATTGTGCCATAGTTGTGAGGTTTTGAAAATTATTTTATTTTTTCCACCTTTGTCCTTAAAGAAAAGTTGTTTGGCTAGTTTGTTTATTCCATTTATTTCAAGTTATTTTATTTTTCTATTTGTGCCCACACCTTGCAAGTGAGTGGATTTTCCACCCTTGCAATATCGTGACAGCTAGTTAGAATTTCTTTTTTGCAAAGTAATCAAACTTTTCGCCTTACCATTTTCCCTGTATTCCCTCCCCTTGCCACGTTGTGCATCTTGGGAAACAAGAAAGGGAAAAGGACTATGTGGCTAGTCTAATTAGACACTCACTTTCAGTATTGGTTAAACCAGTAAAAAAGGGTGACTTGGGAGGTTAGAAGGGGTTGAATTCAAGGACGGTTTCACGACACTAAGTATCCTCCTTGTTGAGCACCCCAAGAATCTTGGATTTGACCTATGGAGCTAGGGGGGGACCTTGTTTTTTCCTTGTTGAGCACCCAACACTTCCTCTTGGTTGAAGGGATAAGTACTTTGGGTAGTAACATAGCTTAGGCTTGCAACATTCACATCTAATTTCCCCTAAGTCAAAGAGAGACCTAAAAATATACTAAAAGAAACCTACACACTTTTCACAACATCTACATTTCAAGATTTGTTATTCCTTTTGTTTCAAGCAATTTCATTTTCAACAATTTCTGTTCATGTGAATATCTATTTTCAAAGTATTCTTTAATTCAAGTATTCTTTATTCTTTTGAGCAAAATTGTTTTAAGTGTAAGGTTATCTTTCATATTCATTGTGTAGATATCTCATAAATTTACTTCATTCTTGTAGAAGTATATTTCTTTTGTGTATATTGGAATCAATGGAATTGGATACTCTTTAGGCATTGGTCTTTTGTTGTGTTGAAAAGTAAAAGGTTTTTCGGTCATTGAAAGAACTGCATTTGCATGATTTCTTGTCATTGGGTTGGCTCTCCCTAATAAACAAATCAATTAACTCCTAGAACTTTAATAAAACCTTCCCATAGCTTAATAGGGTCTACCCCCCTTGGCTTCCCTAGGAGTGAGCCTAGACAGAAGGATTCTAGATCGAGGTGACAATGGGTTTAGACTTAGGCTTGTGCTTCCAAGGACACACCAAGTGGGTTGAAGACTTCTCCATGCTTGTAGGTGTGTATTAGGACATCAAGAGTCATTAACTAGTCTTTCTCTTGTATCTTCTAATTGATCTCTAACATTTATTGTGCATCTTATAGTACCATATTATTGTTGATATATAATGTTATTTCTTTATGCAAATTAGGGACAACAATATTAACTTGTTGATCCAACTAACATACATCATTGCAAAGTGGTTTTTCTTTTGTCTCGGACAGGTATCTCACCATTCACAGGTTATTCAACATACTTGGCAACCCTTGGACCTTCCCAAGACTTCATTTCAAAACTTTGATACCATTTACACTTGACCTCTAGGGACTTCATCTCCATATTCAAATTTATCCATCTCATTTCCCCTAGGGTTACCAAGATTCCCCCCCCTTAGGTGACTACCTCACCTCTAAAGTTACGGGGACATCTGCTTAAGGTGACAGTGGGTAGGTGACCTCTTAGTTGTTGTCATTTAGTCGTTGGGTTGGGATTTTCCCAACCTACAACTTGTGCAATAACGCTCTCGTAAGGGGCCTCTGAGATTTTCCCCTTGCCCTTTGAAATATCATGTATGTCACCCATCTTACTTTGTATTTCATCCTCTATCAGTCTTTGTCCTATGTCTCTGAATGGATATGGAAGGGAATGTAGTCTCTCATGTTTTTTTTCCTTTCTATCTCTATTGTGACCCCTACGGTACTGAACGTACTCATTCCTAATGTGACCTCTACCTCTGGGTATTTTTCACTTGTCCCTGAAATCATGGGGTCATGAGTCGAGCGCTTCTTCACAAGATAGTACGAAGAAAGCTCTGATACCACTGTAATATCCCTGAATCCTCAGATTTGGATATCAACTACTAACTCTGGGGTTGTGACTGCAGATCTGATGCACTGGGGTTTCTGGTTGAGTTTGAAAAGTTTTTTGGATGTGTTTTTTCATGTTTAATAGTTGTATACAGTGCATGCAAATAGATTCAGAACCATAACCAACTCAATAATTTTATTAAGCAAAAGAGCAAACAGTATACAACAATATGTGGAAACTTAAACAAATATCTTCAGCTAGATATTTATATATGTCAATATTAACTGGAATACAAAAAAAGATACTGAAAAATGTCGATAATGATGACAGATGGATGAATCTAGGATCTGCAAAGTAGATCCATTACATGCATGGAAGGAAGCATTGCACACAACCAAAAATGTGTTGCAAAACTGTTGCAGGAGACTAGAAAGTTCACCTTGGTGGAAATACTTTTTGGAATGGGTTGAGATCTATTTCAAATGAGTCGCCCTGCTCCCTAGCACACTCCCCCTACCTCAATGATGGGATGTTGTCTCTCTACTGCACTTTTGGAACCCTAGATGGATGCATGAACCCCCACGCACTGCAAACTGATGAGCTGGCACACCCTGGGTGTTTTACCCATCATAAAATCGTGAGATCTGTCTCAATAGAAGCGCCTTGGCCTCCTCTCAAATGGGTCAGAAGGATTTTTTCTCTCCATGTCTGGTTGGCCCTAGCAACCCCTGACTGCTGATAAGTCCTCCCCAAAACCTCATGCTACAACTAGAATACTTGCGCACTAACTTGTGTTAGATCTCCCTACACCAACTATGGCCATGTTCTTCCTCTCTGCAACCCCATTCTATTGCGGGTTGTAAGGAATGGTCAACTTCCTTCTAATACCCTATTGGGTACAAAAATCTGCAAACTTTGTGGAGGTATACTCACCTCCATTTTCCGACCGCAAAAACTTGATCTTCTTTCCTATTTGGTTCTCCACAAGAGATTTGAACTCTTGGAACCTCTTAAAGACCTCACTCTTGGTATTCAAGAAATAGATCTAGGTCTTCCTGGAGTGGTCATCAATGAAAGTAACATAATACTCCCGACCACCCAAGGAAACTCGTGACATGGGCACACACACATTTGTGTGTATCAAGTCTAGTACCCCAATTGATCTATTGTCAGTGTTGGGAAAGACAGTCTTAGTGTATTTCCCAAGAGAACACCCTTTGCATACCTCTTGATGCTCAATGTTGATCTATGGCTCCATGATGCAAATGATCCATCCTCCAATGCCATAGGTCACACAACTTATTGTTGTTGTTGCTACTCACCAAAGCATGGAAAGGATGAAAAATCAACCTATACAAGTTCCCATATTGTGTCCCAATCACTCTACCAAAAGTGATATTGAACCCCTTAAGGTGAATGAGGACCATTTTCCCTATAAAGGAAACTTCAAACCCCCTATATTGGATGGAGGAAACTGAAACAAGATTCTTCTTCAACCCAGGGACATATAATACATCCTTGAACACTAAGGGTGGCATCAACTCCCTTTGAAAGGAGACTAACCCACACCTAGCCTCTCTGACTATGGTTTCGTCTCCAAGCACTATATCCAACCTGATCTCTGGATCTTTGAGATCAATGAAGTGCTCTGTCACACTTGACATGTGACTCAATGCTCCACTGTCAATGTGTCAGACGTTGTATGGTGAGTCAATTGTCGAACAACAAACTATCAAGGAACACTCCCTCTGTGGTCACTGCATTACCACCATGTTTCTTCTTCTTCATGTTGGGACATTATCTAACATAGTGCCCCAACTGGTTACAAGCAAAGAATTTCACTTTTCTCATATCCTTATGTTGTTCACTTCCTCTCTGTTGTTGTTGTTTGGCCCCACCCTTGGACCCCTACTTGGTATTCTTCTTTCCCTTTGCCAAAAGAGCAAGATCCTCATCACCATCATCACCATGTTGCTAACTAGTGGATCCAGAGCCAACTCTAAGCTCCTCTTGCACAAATTCATCCCAAATCCTCTCCCAACTAGGCATATGCTCTCTCGCCATGATGCCTCATACAAAACTCTCCCAAGGTTTGGAGAATCCATTTAAGGTTTGTTGACGATTAAAATCGTAACGATGAATTACGCCCGCAAAGTATTGTTAAAGCCCTATTATTTAACTATGCTAATAATATAATACTAGTAGGTGGGACCCCCTTGTAGACTAGAGGCACAAGGATAAACATATCACACATTTTTTTGTTGTTGCTTTGATGTTGCCTACACATTCCTACATGGTTGACAATGCAGTCTTGGCTTCATTTTGACATAGTAACAGGTGGATATGATTTAGAATCCAAAGAATTTTTTTTGTTATGACGGGCATGTATTTACAGTTGCTATGATTTAACCATGTCACTAATCATTGTGATCGATTACCTAGACAAATATATGCAAGAGATATATTAGTGATAACATAATCAAAACAAAGAAAGAAAACCTATGAAAAAAATCTTAAAGGGAAAGAAGTTATGTTTGAGATATGATAAAAGGTTATATGTGAATGGAAAAGTAAAGCAATGTTAGTGTTAGTCCTAACTATTATACTATGGTTGGTTAGTGGGCTATGTGAATTTCATTAGATTTGATTTGGGAGCATATAGCATTGCAATATGTATGATGGAATAGAACTATGGAAAGGGTTAACGTGTAAATGAGATTGGGTGGCACGCTATGCAAAGGATATCGTCACAGATTTCAAAAGGTTTGGCATTGAATACATGATTTAATTGATTGGTGAATGTTTGGTTGTCTCATACTTCGAATTGGATAGGCCAGGAGATGGAAGCGACGTTCATTTACTACACGTCCCTCCATAATCACCCTATCAGTCGTTACCCTAGCATTGTTCCTTGTTTCATTTTTGGTCTATTGGTTGTGGAGCTCTGCATTTCAAACTCTTGGAAAGAATAAGGCTCATCCAACTTGCCCTTTTAAACGTTTTTCTACAGGTATG
The DNA here is from genome assembly GCA_009831015.1 of Picea engelmannii. Lineage (NCBI taxonomy): Eukaryota > Viridiplantae > Streptophyta > Pinopsida > Pinales > Pinaceae > Picea > Picea engelmannii. The sequence goes on along the minus strand of ML793215.1, from coordinate 268,832 downwards.
ATTCTTTTTCTCTCCATCCATGAAATTTTCTCTATTGTATAAAAAAATAATGGCGCAGTGATGCTTGGATTTTGTGTGTTCTTGATAATTTCAACTGTGTAAATGTGTATTCTATCTCTCTGTGATGGCTATAAAATGTTTTGAATTGAAAGAAAAAGAATTGGGTTTTGTTTAAGTTGTGCATTGACTGGTTGCTCGGTCGGTTCAATATCGTGATGGGTCTCTATGGATAATAAGTGAATGTGGTACATATCGTTATGTATTAATGGTGGAGGGTTTCGTTCTGTGTATTATTGTCGGTTATTTTGTTCCCTCACAATTATGATTGTAACCCTTATCCAGTCGCATCCGGATGGCCACTAGTTGTTGTGTTATTTCTTCAAACCCCGAGTCATGGTCGTTGGCCCATTCTTATTGTGTTTCCACCGAAGTATCCCAAGATCCAGTCTTGGGGTGGCCATAACATTAATATGTATCGTATGGTTGTGCGATGATACAAGTTATATATCGACGTTATGATGTATGCGTCCTCACTGGTATTATTGTCAGGTTGTTCGGCTCTTAAGTAAATGGATAGAGATGTTATATATGTGTGTGTTCTTTTAATAAATATAATTGTTCAGTTAACTTCGCCTCTCCTCTGCAAGCGTTAAACGCACTATGTGCATTGGGTTATTATATGTTCGGCTTTGCTCTCCTCGGGTGTTAATCATTGGTCTTGTCCAGGACTTGGAGTAATAAGGGGATCGTGTGGCTCATTATTGTATCTTTTTCGAGGGTATTCTTCCTATGATTGATAAGTCTCAAAAGACCTCCAACTCTTTGTGTTATGGTTAAAATATGAACACGCTCTTGTTGTCTCCCTGCATTTAATTGTGACAGACCCGATTGGATTTCCAACTGTCTTTGCTCCCTTCAGGCACCTTTTTGGTTGTCAAATATGAGTTTATGAGTGCAATGGTTATGGAGGTTTTTCGTTGAGTCATTGTCTCATCTTTCTATGATAAAATTGGTTGAAATGTTATAGGCGCTTACATATAGTTGAGAACTTTCTTCTTTCATTTTGGTGTTTTTACTAGCGTGGTCTTTATTGAAACTGGAAACATCTGTGTGTTTTGCTAGGCCCGATCAAGGTTATGGTTAATTTTAAAAATGGTGCCTATGTGTAATTGGTTATGTTCGCTTCGTATATATTATTGGATCATCGTACAGATTATCAATGGTTTTAAAAGGAAGTTATATCAACAATGATAAGGCTCGAGTTTTATGTTCACTATTGTTTCGTTGCAACACCTTGTTGATTGATATGATGAAGACTGTGTGTAATCGGGCATATTTTGGAAGTTTGTTCATATTTGAAAAAAAGGACATTTGTATATTTTAATTGGGCTCGATTATAAGTTGGTAGATAGTGGATGTTTATTATTATAGTGATGCATTATGGGATAGAGGTCGAGCATATGGTTGGGCGTTTTTTTTAAATTCTTAAAAGGAAAAAAAAATAAAAAATAAAAGACCAACGCTTTATTAAACAAGACTGTTGAATGGAAATTTTGTTATGGTTATGAGTTATGGTTTCACAGACTATTATGAATTGAGGAATTCTAGGAAATTTAAATGTTGGAACAACAAACAATTTGATACACATTAATGTTGGTGTGGTGTTGGTGTTTTTTGGATTTATTTTAGTACAGAGTTATGATTATTGATTACTTAATTTTTTTATGAACAATATCCATTAACTTCCCTACCATTCTCTCACTTTTTCACACATTATGAATCCCCTCACATTCCCAGATTTACTTTGCATGCCCTGTTCTTAAAATTAAATTATAATTAAATGGGAACTCTATATTATAGCAATTAAAGGATGACACAAAGATGGGTTACAGTTGATAGGTTTTGTTATTACAACACAGTTGATTGTTTAATGATTTGTTGAGCAGTGATCATGATCTACTCCTTTTCATTTTATCACTTTTCGCTCAATACAACCCCCTCAGATATCCCATAACTCTTATTCACCCCCTGCTCATTTACAAGTATTAAACATTTTTTATGGATTGGATTGCATGGGTCTGATGTATTGTTGAGCCAAACTTTGTTTCATATTTAAAGAGATGTCATGTATGGTTTGTTTAAGAATCTAGTTGTTAGTAAACATTGCATACAGGAATGATCTTCTTCAGTAGAGGAAGTCATGGCCGAAATAACAGGGGAAGTGGGAATTAGAACAGAGGCCCAAGAAGGCCAAGATTTTCGATACATTTTGATGCAAATCCACAAGAGTTAAACCAAATCTTCCAAGATGGATTTTTCAACTGGATTGGACAAGGGGTCGTCCAACCTAGGACAGAAAGGTCTCCCTTCCAACTCCAGCATGTCCCTGGTACCCCAATTCCCCCTCATATTAAAACCTGAAGTCCCTGAAAATTACGGATGGCAAGAGATTGTTCACCCAACAGTCTCACAAGATCGTGGTTGGCTCAATTTATCTCTATGGTTAACCCAATTGTCCAAATTTCCCCTGCACACTCACATGTACAGTCTTCCCACGCAAGCAAGCAAATCAAAACTGAAGCCCACCATACACATGGTAAGGTAAAAAATGTTGTTGCCCCCTCCTCTCCCTCAAGTGATTCAGCCGAATTTGTTTCATCTTGCATGCACTTGAGAGATGACTGCTCTCATGTTACCAGTGAGATTAAGCCTAAACGCTCCACACAACCTAAGGCTAATTCAAATAAATCAAAGTGAGACAACAACAACAAAGGGAAAATTGCCTCCCAAAGTGAAAAATATGGTTTTTGGGTATATTTGTTTATTGATTGTTGAGAACAGTTGATTGTTGAAGTTTTTGGACAACATACTATTTTTTGGATATTTTGGATATTATATTTTTTGGATATGGTTTAAAATATCATTGATATTAATTTTCAAATTATGAGAATGATGATGGGAGCCACAAGGAGGAATGTGTTTGATTGATTGACTAGTTGTGTTTATTTTTGTTAAGAAACTAAAAGGAGTCACAAGGGGTCCCACCTACTAGTTATTATTTATTAAAGAACCTTATTATTATTATGTTAAATTTTCCTCTAAACTAAAAATTAGTTGATTTTTAGTTAACTTAACTAAAAGAAGTAGTTGAACTACTTCAACTAATTTTGATTGCTTAAAGGCAAAAAGAAAAGGAAGAACAAGGGGAGAATAGAAGGAGAAAGCATAATAAGGCCTGATCTTGAGTTTTATTGAAATAGTTCAATTTTCATTCATTTTTAATTTATTAGAAGCCTAATTCTCTTTTATGACAGCAGGGTCATATTGTAGACAACAAGATTCAAGGTTGAATTACATCATTCAGACACTTGTTTTTCAGAGGTGTTGATCTATCTTTGATAGTCTGTGTAGACTTGTCTGTTTATGAATTAAATTTCATGACTGATAAAGGATATTGTGCAAAGGCAAGTGGGCAACAATCTATGGCAAGTTGATCCAACTTTTAAAGTTCAGTTTTTTACTTTCTGTGAGAAGTCCTTTTGTATGGTTTTCATCGGGGACATTTAATTTTGACTTTGGTCCAAACTGCCTCAGGGATTTTTGTAAAGAGAACAATTCTTTTGATTCCTTGGAATGAAATAAGCGATTGTTATTCTGTCTCATATGTGTTAAATTGTGACTTGGTATTTTTGTTTTTGTCTCCACAATTACTTTTGCATCTGTTATATTCAGAAAATTATATAAAAACATTGAATTTTACAACAATCTTTTATTCTAAGAAAATCATCCTAAGCCCTTGTAACTAATACTTGTGGATTAGGAAGCAAATTTTGAGGCTATAAACATAGGGTTATATTCCCGTCTATCTTGTCTTAGCCAAGCAAGATCTGAAAATGCTTGGGTAAGATTATTTCATATATTTTTCCTCAACATTTATTTGGCGACCATACTGGGGAGATCTTCCATATCTCTTTGGTTGATTTTTTATGCTTGATTATCATTGGATATATCTACTTTTCTGATATTGATTCTTTGACTATTTCATTTCTTAATGACTGTACCTGTTGCAAGGAAGCCTAATATTGAGCCCGATCTTCAAGATCAGACCAGCACTGCTTTAAACTTGTATAATACCATCTTAGATACTGCTAATACCCAGGTTGATATTAATCTCTCATGGGCAGCAATTGAATAAGACATAAGTGCCAAAGAACATTGGAAAGCTAGGCGTATACAGCTTAGGAATCAACCATAGCTTTATTTTTCCTTCAATTTTGATCTTCTTCTCATGTCCTTAGACCCTCATTTTTCTAGGAGAAGAGGTTTATCACCGGAAATTAATCCTATTGATGAAATAGGGAGAAGGAACGTTGTGTTATCAACCCAACAAAGCACTCTAAGGAGAACCTTGTATGATTCATCTAGTTCATCTTTCTCTCCCTTACCTATCATTCACAAGATGGAATCTAGTGGTAGCTCTGGTGGCACTGGAGGTGCTTCTTCATCTCAATCTTCAGCTTTGTCAGTGATTGGTAGCTTATATAGTCACCAAGTCTCTATCCAATCTACCAAAAACACCGCCAAATTCATTAAAAAGTATGGGCTTTTTCAGTTTGAAGAATATGCTACAAACACCCCATGGCATGTTTCCTCCCCTCTTAACCTAACACCTGCTACTCGTACACTTCCTAAATTCAAGGAGCATCTCCCTAGGTTTTCATGAAATAACAATGTCACTACGAATGAACACTTGGTGGCATTTTCTAATGCATGTCACAACATAGGATCCAATGACAATGATACTTGTATGCGCTTATTTGTGAATTCCCTTGAAGGGAAGGTTGCGACCGATTTCTTCGATCTCCCTCCTAATATTTTATCTACTTGGGAGGAGTTGGTCTATTGGTTCAAATATACCTATGGGCAATCCAAAAGCCCAGTCGAGTAGTTATGGGAGTACAATAACATCACTTATAAGGATGGTGAGACTATCAAGTCCTTCAACTTGTGTTTCACCAAATTATACAATCAAATCCCTGAACTCATTCGACCTCAGAACCAAGCCGTTTTCATGCATTATTATAATGAATTACCTTCCCTCTGTCATCATAGGCTTGAGGAAAAACCCATGGATAACCTCGGTTCCGCTCTGCATACTTTTTTAGAGTATGAAGAACAACTTGAAAGAATGGGTATTATTAAGGGAGACTCAGTTAAATAGACAGACATGTTCGTTGTAACATCCCCGACCATCAACCCCACGGTCGGGCAACGCTACTACGCAGAACATTATCATAAATTTATATATACCATGCATATTAAATCTAATTAACAGATTTTAAAGAAATTTAACCAACAATACAGAGTAATCGTAGTATTTTTGCTAACATACAAAATTAATGGAATTAACAGTAATATCATTGCAACGGAATACATGATAATATTGCAAACATCACATACATGCGATTTAATTGAAATTAAAACACAAAATTAATACTTATCTTTGAAACTGTAATAACTCCACCAAATACGTGCAAACATTCCACGAACCTCCCAACCTTAGACCATGCTACTCATCATACTCAATAGTGGGTCACCCCCGAGCTCAAAACAAGCTCCACTCAGGGCAAGGGAATCCTAGACTAGGTTGAGGTTACAGGAAAACTGCACAGAGAAACTGGAAGGATTCTCTCTAGGAGCCTTCTTACGCCCACTACTCACAGACTCTCATTCCCCACGTGTCTTTTCCACCCGAGATTATACACCTTCACAAGAACAGTCCATCGGTGCTTCACCTCCCTCTTTGGGTCTTGGAAACAGGTCGGATCAGGAATTCTCAGAGCTCCGTAGCTGGTGCTAGACTCTCTCTGGGAGAAAACCACTTCCCAGTAGACTCTCTCACCTGGAGAGAGCTTCTCACAGGCCTGACAACCTGCCTCTTCTACCATGGGCTTGAAAACCCGGTTCTTCAACAAGTTTCCAACTCAATTCCCGCAAGTTCGGGATAACATTAACAACATCAGTGTTTGGTTAACTCACAGGTAACAACAACATCAGGAAAACGGGGTGTAGAAACAAGAAATGACAACATGCCACTAAGACACAACACGGTTCAGGTAACACCGTTTTTCAGGATGTGTGACAAGTAATCCACGTAGAGGTCGACACAAACTCAATAGTTCAGACAGAGGGTGTACCGACTTCTCAAGAAAACATCACAAGCCTCGGGTTTCAGAGTTGCATAAGGCTTACAGAACTCAGATGCAAAGATCCCTCAATTCAGACAGCCGACGAAAGAATGGAGGACCAACGTCGAGACCAGACAAAATTCCCGGTTTCAAATAGTTGATGGTGGAATGGAGGACGAACCCCCGACTCAGCTGACGCTTCATCTTTTAACCACATGCGCCCAGGTTGACACTTGTCTTCCTGGGATTGCATGCATTCACTTTTTCAAATGTTGGAGCTGCATGTGTTGCCTCTCCTAGAACTTAGGATAAAAACATGTTTTGTCCCACAACTTTAGAATAATAATAAAATATTATTACCAAGGACTTAAGCCCCTAAGCTTAGCCCCTCTTTCCAACCTTCTAGCCCCCTCTTCCCTTACCCACCCTGTGGAAGCTTAATCCCCCATCACTCTTTCTTCATGGTCATTCTGCACGCAGCAATGTTTAATATTTATTAATGTTCTGCATATTACATATACAAAAACAGGCTCTTGGCCTTTCACACTTAGGCTCTCCAGCCTAATAAACACACAAGCCTACGATCTTATCAATAATCGGCTCACCAGCCTACAAACATGATTTACAATTCATAAACATGATTACTACATGGCTCCTCCTTGGGGATATTACAATCCCCTCCCCTTATTTTTACACTGTCCTCAATGCAAATTTCACACAGCATCAACAAGATTTTCAAAATCTTAAAAAATGTGTGGGTATTATGCCCGCATAGCATCCTCATGCTCCCATGTTGTGTCCTCATGACCGTACCAGGTCCATTGGACCTTTACAAGCCCTATGGCTCGATTCCAGAGTTGTTTTCTTTTCCGGTCCAATATGCCCACAGGATGCACTTGCAGGACACCTTCTTGCTCCACCTGAATCGCATTCCAATCGATTACATGATTAGCATTAGGTATATTTTTCTTAAGCAATGAAACATGAAACACATTATGTACATTCATGGATGTAGGTAATGCAAGCATATATGCAAATGGCCCATTCCTTTCTGGGATTTCATACGGCCCACAAAATCTGGCTACCAACTTGGCGTAGTTTCCCAACTTCAGGGAACTTCTGCTAGCTTTTACTTTCAGAAAAACATGATCACCCACTTTGAATTCCCTGTGGACTCTATTTTTATCAACATAACTTTTATGCCTATCTTGGGCAGCTTTCAAATTCTGCTTAATTTTTAGCATGTGTTCTTCCATTTCCTTGAGCAACTCTGGCCCAACTATTGCCCTATCAGTTGGATTATCCCAGCTTACTGGAGTATTTCACTTTCTTCCATAAAGTGCTTCAAATGGGCTCATCTTCAGCAATGCTTGATACCCATTATTGTAAGTGAATTCTACCAAGTGTAGGTAGTCTTCCCATTTCGATGGTTTGTCCATCACATACATCCTCAGTCTGTCTTTTATTACTCGATTCACCTACTCTGTCTGCCCATCAGACTCAGGATGATAGGTTGTGCTAAAGTTTAGATTCGTTTTGAATCCTTTGAACAACCCTTTCTAGAAATTTGAGGTAAATTTTGGGTCTTTGTTAGACACAATTGTCTTGGGAATATCGTGCAATCGTGCTACTTCCTTCATAAAAATGTCGACAACATTTGTTTCCTTGTGAGTAGTCTTTAGTGAAATAAAATGGGCAGCTTTCATAAGCTTTTCCACCACCACCATGATTGAATCATGTTGCTTTCCTGTTCTGGGCAATCCTGTGATGAAATCCATTGTCACCACTTCCCAATTCCACTTAGGAATGGGTAAAGGTTGCAGCAATCATGTTGGGTGTATGTGCTCGGCTTTAACCTTCTGACACTCCTTACATCTGGCGATTTATTCTGCAATCTCTTTCTTCATACCTAGCCAAAAGTAATGGCTCTTGACTGCTGCCACAATTTTATGATATCCAGGGTGCCCATCATAAGGCACATTATGCATCTCATGCAAAATCGCAATTTTCAAATCCTGGACATTAGGTACATAAATTTTGTTTTTGTACAGAAGTATTCCATCAGTTTCCAATTTATAAATTTCCACTTTCTGTGGCATCTTACCTTGTTGTATCTTTGCTACCAAATCCATGTACTGCAAATCTGCATTTGCAACTTCCAAAATTTTGCTTTTAATATCAGTTCGGTACATGCTAATGGATGTAGCTTGTAATTCGTGTACTCTCATGTTGAGTGCATCAACCACTTTATTTTCCTTCCCTTTGATATGCTCAATATCAAAATCGTACTCACAGAGAAACTACAGCCACCTACTCTGCCTAGCGTTCAAGGTTGGATGATCAAACAAGTACTTCAGACCATTGTGGTTTGTTCTCAATTCGAACCTCCTTCCCACGAGGTAATGCCTCCATTTAATTAGAGTGTGTACTATGGCTTCCAACTCCAAATCATGAGTTGCGTCGTTCCTTTCGTGCTCTTTCAACTTTTTGGATTCATAACAAATTACGAATCCATTCTGACTGAGGACTCCTCCCAATCCTTATTTGAATGCATCTGTGCACACCACAAAGTCTTCATTCGGATCTGCAATCCTTAGGATTGGAGCACTGGTTAAGAGTTGCTTCAATCGTTGAAATCTTTTCTCACAATCTTTTGTCCACTGAAATTTTTTCTCTTTCCTTTGCAAGGAAGTGATAGGGTGAGCTATCTTCGAGAACCCTGCGATAAACCTTATGTAATAACTAACTAGACCCATAAAGGATCTGACTTCTATCACGTTCTTTGGCGTTGACCATTCTCTGATGGCTTTAATCTTCTCAAGATCTACAGCTATCCTATCCTTTGAAATAATATGCCCCAAGTAATGGATCTGCTCCTAATAAAATGATCACTTTCTCAACTTGGCATACAATTGGTGCTCTCATAGAACCTACAACATCATCCTAAGATGTTTCTCTTGCTCTTCCTCTGACTTGGAATACACCAAAATATCATCCAGGAATACTATGAGAAACTTGTCTAGATAGTCCCTGAATACACCATTCATCAAGCACATAAAAACAACGAGTGCGTTCGACAAGACAAACGACACCAATGTGAACTCGTAATGAACATACCTTGTTCTAAAGGAGGTCTTGCTTATGTCTTCATCCTTTATCCTTACCTGGTGATATCCTGATCTAAGATCTATCTTCGAAAATATCTTCGCATCCTTCAACTGATCGAAGAGGTCATCAATCCTCGACAGAGGATATTTGTTCTTTACAGTTACTTTGTTCAACTCTCTGAAATCGATACACAATCTCAACATCATGTCCTTCTTCTTCATGAACAGGATCGGGGCACCCCAAGGTGACACACTTGGGCGTATGTACCCCTTCTTCAGAAGCTCTTCAATCTGCAATTGCAACTCTTTCAGCTCTGGCATACTCATTCTGTAAGGAGCTTTCGACACTTGAGTTGCTCCAGGCATCAAGTTTACAGAGAAATCAATATCTCTCTTCGGGGGTAGTCTGGGTATCCCCTAAAATACATCTTCAAACTCCTTTAGTACTGTGTGATATCCAATACTTGACACCTTATCCTTAGGTGTTTCCTCCACATGGGTTGCAAATAATTGACATATTTTCCTGTAGCACTTCTTCAGCTGCATTGTTGAGATTTCTCTGATAGCAACAACTCTGGGAATTCCTTGGACTTTTTTCCAATTTCCTTCCTCATCCAGGCAAGTGAATGTCTTGTTCTGACAGTCCAAGATGGCATGGTGTTGGTCCAACCAATCCATCCCAATTAGACAGTCATAAGAACCTAAAGGCATAACATTCAATTCAGCCTTTCTACTCAGTCCATTCGTGTCCACAGGACAGAACTTAATCAACTCAATGAATTTCCTCTTGGTTCATGTAGCCATCTACACAAACCAAGACTTTTTATGTTTTCTTCTCGACAAATGCAAACTTTCCACCACTCTAGGATCTATATAACTATGACTAGCCCTTGAATCAATTAAAATAGTAAATGGTTGGTTGTTAATCATATCTTCCACTTCAATCATTTGCGACTGATATCCATCTTGTGTGTTGTCCAGGGCTACGTAGATCCTTGGCATTCTACTGCCCATGTCCTCCATTGTTTCAGCTTGCTGAACATTATGGACAACTCTCACCTTTCCATTCTTATGGGGATAATCTATGTACTTTTGGTTCTTTTTACAACCCCAACACTAAATGGGCGTCTGCCTTGGCCTTTTTTCCCCTACATCAGCCATTTTTGGCTCTCTAAACGATGGATGTCCTTGAGGACTATTTCTGAAAAATGGAGGTTTAGTTCCCTTCTTCCTCTGATCCATATAGAATTTCTTCTTGTCTTCCCAAGCCTTTCGGAAAGTAATCTTCTCTATTTGATGCTCATATAAGCATTTCGCTCTCCTTATCGTTTCTTCCATATTCTTAGGATTATCATACTGAATCTTGTCACTAATGGAAGGTGGCAGTGCACTCAGATGCCTTTGAATCTTGACAGTTTCAACCTTGATGAACGGAACATACTTCAGCAATTCCAAAAATCTTCATTCATATTCATCAATGGTCATGTTGCCCAACTGGAGTTCAAAGAACTCTTTCATTTTCCTGTCATAATATATTTTAGTCAAATATTTCTTCTCGAAATATCTCTTGAATTCCTTCCAAGTGATATCTTTCTCTCTAATGTGTTGCACCTGCACAAGTTGATCCCACCACATGGATGCCTTCCCATTCAGTTGATACATTGCAATTCTTCCTTCTGCATGAGAGGAATAGTTTTACAGTTGAAAATATCTCCTCATGCCAAGCAACCATGTCTTGGCATCTTCCTCCTTTTTATGTTCTCCATCAAACGTAGGAGGCTTAATCTTGTTCATTTCGCCCTTCAGTTCATCCACTCCAGATCTCATGTGCTTTCTGGTAGGAGATGGGCTTGAACTACTATGTGCCCTCATCTTGGAGCGAACTTGGGAGTGATGATGGTGTTGACCAACACTCCTTGATCTTCTTCCCTCAAAAGTCGGGTGACTCCCTGTTTTTCTCAAGTCTCTCTCCTGGTCCAACTTCTTTTCTATTCTTTCCAGACTCTTCATCAACTTTAAGTTGAATTCACCTTGTTTATCCTAAGCTTTCCTAAGCTTTCTTCTATCTATTCGGTGAGTTTGGGCATCTTTCTGCAATATTTCAATGATCTTCATCATATGCCCTTCCTTATCTATCTCTTCTCCATGCCCATTGGAGTTCAACCCTTCAACTCCCAAACGAACATCCATCCCTTTAGCTTCATTCTCTAAACTGGAAGCATTATGTGTCTCATCCATTTCTTTGCACTCAGTGGCAACACTAAATGGTTCTGGCACTCGTTAAAACTTCTACAAACACAATGTGCGGACAACCAGAATTTGTCAGGCCATTAATCCTTAACAAATCCCCCAGCATTCATAAACAAATCTGAGACAAGAAAATGTTCAGTTTTCATTCTCTGTGTTTCTCGTTCAATCAAGAAACCCCACAGATTTCTAATTTCAGAACTTTTCTCTGCTAAGTTTTCAGGCACTAGCCCCTTTCTCTCACTCCCCAACCCATGCGACCATGGGTCGTGACCAGGCGCTAGATCTCAAGGTTCTCTAATCGGAACTTCGGATTTCGGAAAAATCCAATCATGGCACATCAATTACTCAGAGTTCTAGATTACCGAACTCGCGAGGCAGGCAGATCAACCGTCCACCATACCTAACATCCGACGACGGACATACAAAAGGAAAATTTTGTTGTCGAAGCCTTCGGAACTTCGGAGTTTTGGGTTTCATAGGTTCGGGACTTATGTCCTGGAAGCTCCCACACTCACTTCCCTCCCAACTCCCGACTTCCGAACTTTCAACCTTTCTAACCTCTGGGCCCACAACACAACTCCAACACTCCAAATGTTGAGCACTCTCTCTCTCTCTCTTTGGTCAAATACCACATCAGCTGCAGTTTTATTCTACCTCTACTCCTCCTGAGCTTCGTAACATGGCCAAGTAACCCCTTGACACTCAGAAACAACCTAAGATTTGAAATTAGTCCTCCAGACACAATTTCCTCTCGAAACCTTGGGTTCAAAGACCACTTATCTGGCCCATCTAGGCTTAGCGTTGAGACCTTGGGCTCTGATGCCATATTGTAATGTCCCCATCCATCAACCCCACGGTTGGGCAATGCTACTACGCGGAACATTCTCATAAATTTATATATATCATGCATATTAAATATAATTAACAGATTTTAATGAAATTTAACCAACAATACAGAGTAATCACAATATTACTGCTAACATACAGGAGATGCGCTAGGCTAGAGCGCACTGATCTATCCGAAGATTAGGTCAATCCATTCACTTAAGGTGCTCAACAAGAGGATTAGGGTTTTTGCAACTGCTCCTGCTAGTAACCCTAACGACATTGTCTTGGAAGTTGCTTTTGTTAGTAACCCTAGCGACAGTTCCTCAGCGAGCTCAATATCCTAGCGGCTATGTTTCCTTCCAGCATTTAAATTGAATGAAGGAGGTGTGGGCCCATAACCTGTTAGAATATGAAGGATGTGTGCTCGTTTAACCATTGACAATACCCTTGTCACCCAACCATAGGCCGAAGCCACCTTTCGAGCACCTTAACCTTGACAGAGAATCATTCTGAAAAGAAACCCTAGGCTAGATAGCCATACAAAGGGTAGCACACATTTCCCCAAGGATAGCGCATCAACAAGAGATGATCACATAGTCCAAACCCTAGCCAAGAGATAGTCCAAGACAAAACGTAACTGCTAGTTGCAGCAGTTGCACCAGCAGCTCTCCTCCAAACCTGCGCATAAGACTACAACTGCACTACGCAGAACTGGCTCTCTGCAACTGCTGAGATGTGTCAAATGAGAGACTGGTGCCCTGTATTTATAGTGGTTCTAGCAGACTTACTGGGGCCAACTTCTCCTTCTGGGTACCTGTCTGTTCAGTATATTATTATTATTTATGGCCGAATTCTTCTCTTGGAGGCTAATAACCTAATATAAATTATCTTCTTGAGCCGACAAGACTTCTAGGGCTATTAGCCAACTCATTAGGGTTTTGTCTTGCTTCTTGGAGTCTTTTATTCTCGTCAGGTTTACACGTTGAGGTAAATACCTCCCGCAGCTACCATAATATCAACAGTGTTGGTATTTTTTGGATTGATTTTAGTACAGAGTTATAATTATTGATTACTTAATTGTTTTATGAACAGTATCCATTAACTTCCCTACCATTCTCTCACTTTTTCGCACATTATGAATACCCTCCCATTCCCAAATTCACTTTGCATGCCCTGTTCTTAAAATTAAATTATAATTAGATAGAAACTTTGTATTATAGCAATTAATCGATGACACAGAGATGGGCTACAATTGATAGGTTTTGTTATTACAACACATTTGATTATTTAATGATTTGTTGAGCAGTAATCATGATCTACTCCTTTTCATTTTATCAGTTTTCGCTCAATACAACCCCCTCAAATATCCTAGAACCCTTATTCACCCCCTGCTCATTTACAAGTATTAAACGATTTTTATGGATTGGATTGCATGGGTCTGATGTGTTGTTGAGCCAAACTTTGTTTCATATTTAAAGATATGTCATGTATGGCTTGTTTAAGAAGCTAGTTACTAATAAATGTTGCATACAGGAATGAGCTTCTTCAGCAGAGGAGCCATGGCCAAAATAACAAGGGAAGTGGGAATTGGAACAGAGGCCCTAGAAGGCCAAGATTTTCGATACATTTTGATGCAATCCACAAGAGTTAAACCAGCTCTTCCAAGCTAGATTTTTCAACTGGAATGGATAAGGGGTAGTCCAACCTAGGCTAGAAAGGTCTCCCTTCCAACCTCAGCATGTCCCTCGTATCTCAGTTCCCACTCATGTCTCATTACATCCTGAAGTCCCTGAAAATGACGGATGGCAAGAGATTATTCACCCAGCAGTCTCACAACATCGTGGCTGGCTCAATTTGTCTCTATCAGTTAACCCAATTCTCCAAATTGCCCCTGCACACTCACCTGTATAGTCTTCCCATGCAAGCAAGAGACTCAAAATCGAATCCCACCATACACATGATAAGGGAAAAGTCGGTGTTTCCCCCTCTTCTCCCTCAAGTGATTCAGCCAAATCTGTTTCATCCTGCATGCACTTGAGAGATGAATGCTCTAATGATATCAGTGAGATAAAGCCTAAAGGCTCAACACACCCTAAGGCTAATTCAGATAAATCAAAGGGAGACAACAAGAACAAAGGAACAATTGCCTCCCAAAGTGGAAAATATGGTTTTTGAGTATATTTATTTATTGATTGTTGAGAACAGTTGACTGCTGAAGTTTTTGACAACATACTATTTTTTGAATATTTTGGATATTATATTTTTTTGGATATGGGTTAAAATATCATTGATATTAATTTTCAAATTATGAGAATGATGATGGGAGTCACAAGGAGAGATGTGTTTGATTGATTGACTAGTTGTGTTTATTTTTTTTAAGAAACTAAAGGGAGTCACAAGGGGTCCCACCTACTAGTTATTATTTATTAAAGACCCTTATTATTATTATGTTAAATTTTCCTCTAAACTAAAAATTAGTTGAGTTTTGGTTAACTTAACTAAAAGAAGTAGTTGAACTACTTCAACTAATCTTGATTGCCTAAAGGCAAAATGAAAAGGAAGAACAAGGGGAGAATAGAAGGAGAAAGCATACTAAGGTCTGCTCTTGAGTTTTATTGAGATATTTCAATTTTCATTCATTCTTTAATTTATTAGAAGCCTAATTCTCTTTTATGATAGCAGGGTCATATTGTAGAAAACAAGATTCAAGGTTGAATTACATCATTCAAACACTTGTTTTTATGAGTTTTTGATCTATCTTTGATAGTCTACGTAGACTTCTCTGTTTATGAATTAAATTTCATGACTCGTAAAGGATATTGTGCAGAGTCGAGTGGGCAGTAATCTGTGGCAAGTTGATCCAACTTTTAAAGTTCAGCTTTTTACTTTTTGTCAGAAATCCTTTTGTATGGTTTTCATCAGGGACATCTAAGTTTGACTTTGGTCCAAATTCCCTCAAGGATTTTTGTAAAAAGAACGATTCTTTTGATTCCTTGGAATGAAATAAGTGATTATTATTCTGTCTCATCGGTGTTAAATTGTGACTTGGTATTTTTGCTTTTGTCTCCACAATTACTTTTGCATATGTTATATTCAGAAAATTATATAAAAACATTGAATTTTGCAGCAATCTTTTATTATAAAAAAAATCAGCCTAAGCCCTTGTAACTAATACTTGTGGATTAGGAAGCAAATTTTGAGGCTATAAACATATGGTGATATTCCCGTTTATCTTGCCTTAGCCAAGCAAGAACTGAAAATGCTTGAGTAAGATTATTTCATATTTTTTTCCTCAACAAGGTTGTCCTCAACAACAGGGATCTATGATCTCGTCAATCGTTGCCAACTCATCACGAATCTGAGAAAATCTTGTGAGGAATGATGTCATTGAATCAATTTTCGTCATCTTGGTGCCCCTTAACTTCCCCTGGAGCACCATCTTTTGTTTTTGGTTAGGACTCTAGTAAAGACCGCATAATGACTCCCACATCTTAAATGCAAACTCTTTACCATAAATGTGAGGAATCATATGGTCATTGACCGCATTAAGGATAGTCCTCTTGGCCTTGATGTTCCTCATCCAAAACTCAGCCATGAGTATTGCATCTGTAGGAGGAACCATAAGATACTCCACAATATCCCATAGCTCAACTTACTCCAAGATCAAGACTATCCTAGCCTTCCATGGGGACCAATTGCAAACCCTCGCTAGCCTATCCTCCACCCTCAAACCTGCCACCAACATGGCTTCCATTTGATGCTAACAACTGATGCTAAACTAACCAAACAAATCTAATGCTAACTGTTGTGAGGTGAAGTAAAAATATACCTCCAACACACAAAACTCAAGTGTGAAAATGAAGCTTCCAAACTAGTGAAAATTCTGCCAACTGTTTGCCACTATATCAGCCAACTCATGTGCCCTTAGGCTCTAATACCATGAAGAACTTTGAGGTTCCTATAGGCTTCCCAACTGGCTTGTCTTGTGACCTCTTGTTGGGCAATAAGTTTAAGGTAATTTCAAACTATTTTTGTTGTTGTTTAGGACAACCAACAAGTATGATATCTCTGCCCACTGAAACTTCCCATTAGGAAGTGATTGGTTGCCCCTTTGTAGGTGTTGTTTTAAGGATTTAATTAGGAGGTTTTTTGTTGTCCAAATTAGCACACATAAAACTCCACAAAATCAGTAAATACCCTCTAGTATCTTTAACACCTACAACTGATAAGTAAATAAGAAAACCATGACAAATGAACACATAAGTTTTTGGTCAACATGACCTTGGAAAAAGCCCCACGGGGAAAACTAGTTTGAGAGTAGATGTATTATGGAGTTCTTAAGCAAATGCTACAACCATGAAATTATACAAAGGAACATGATACATGTGTAAGCTCCTCTCAAGCTAAACAATGGAGTTCCTTGGTATATGTGCCCTCCTTGGGATTTGCACCCCTCTAAGGTGAATGTGCCCCTCTCTTTGTTGTGCCCGCTAGAATGAAAATTTGTGCCTCCTTGCTTGCTTTGTCTGCTAGATGAATGCTTGCACCCCCTTTGCCACAATGGTGTGCCCTCAACCAAGCATGCTTCTCTCTAAGCTCATGCGCCCTCAAGCAAATGTGCGCCCCAACCACAAGTGTGCCTCTCCCAAAGCTTGGTGCGCCCCCTCTTGAGCTTCTCTTCTTCTCTGAACCCTTCTCTACCTCTCCCCCCCTTCACTCAACTCTCTCAAGTGAACAAGTGAATGCCTCTTTTTCCCTTTTTTCTCCTTTAGCCTCATCCTTAGGCTAACCTAGAAAACCAATGGCCATCATTAGATCTTAAGACAAACCTTCAATCAATGGTTGAGATTAAATCTCAAAAATGACGTAAGTCTCCTGAGTCATTTTTCCTTCGTTAATGACATTATAAAATCAAATTGGCTTTATAACTTAAAGTACTTTGTCATTAATGATGTTATAAAGTCAAAGTGACTTTATAACATAAAGTAAAGTGGTGAGGGCCAAATAGTTCCCCCTTTGAGTTAGACACTTGATAACTCAAGGGGACCACTTTCCAAGGTACCCACATCTCAACAAAGAAGTGTGTAAAGTTTCATATAATCCTCTTCTTCATCATCATGATCATAAGATGGTTATTCATGGACCTTTTTCTACTTGAGTTAGTGACATCGTAGAAAAGAGCAATGAATCTTCTTGTCGATTCAAGTCCTCAAATTTAACTAGGAGCATCTCCTCTTCTTTCTCCTTAACTACCTTTTCAATAGAATCTGAAATATAAAGAACACCTTCACTAAGCTCATAAGATTCCATCAAAGTATTTTGGTTAAGAATCAAACATACTACTTGAAAAAATAAGGATATCTTCTGAAATATCCCTAATCCAACTGTTCAAGATATTTACTGTTGAACTAAGGTTTGGCTACTGAATTTGATACTCTGGGGGTTTCTAACTGCGTTTGAGTAACTGTGTGAAGACGTTCAGTTGTTTTTACATGTGTGTTCAATTTTATTATGTGTTTAGCAATATAAAACAATACATGTGAAATGAAAACAACACAGCTCACTGATATATATATATATATAATGATGGAAAAAGAAAGAAATACAAATAAGACTGGAAGTAGATATGATAATCGTCAATTAGATCTCATGGATCGTCACTCGAATACAAAATAACAGATAAGAAATACCTGTGACCAGAAGAACAGGTGTTGGTCTACACATGCATGGATAGATCGACAAAAAACAGTTTGGCAGCTCATGGTAACTGCTATAGAATCCGAAAAACTCGCCCTGATGGCGATACCCGTCTGAATGAGCTGGAAATTGTCTCAAAAGATGTGCCCTGACCTCTAGACTGATCCTGATGACTGTCGAACTGAAGATCCGACCTTTGAAGCTCTGGATCTCACCCCCTGGGGGTTTGTGCATCTCCTGGGCTCAATGAGTGCGCCCTATTGATTCCACCGACGGAATCTGGCAATGTATATCTCAAAATGACCGTCCTGGTCTCCTCTGTAATGGGTTGGAATGGATTCCTCATATCTACCTCGGAATGTCCCCTGGAACCCCAAATGTGCTTCCTTTGGAGTTGGGTCCTAAATGAATGTTTACTACTTTTCGGAAGATTCCACCGTCGGAAACTGATGACATATGGCTCAATAGGTGTGCCCTGGCTAGTTCTCTAATGGGTCAGAAGGAATCGGCCAAATCCGAATTGTCACAAGCGGTCGCACAAACCCTCTCTCAAACACTTGTGCCCTCACTGATCGAGTTGCGCAATCACTGAACTGGACATGGTAATTCATAGTGAAATACTTGGATGGTATCTTTGATAGGCTAGGGTGTGTCTCTCAACACCAAAACCAATCAATGGTGGTGGTTTCCTCCAGAAATCCACAAAACAACAAGG